>CM042011.1:76893853-77200427 GCA_023525715.1 Cichorium intybus
GATCGCAATAAAAAAAATAATATTATACTTTGTTAATTTGTAACCTTTTGAAACCATATAAACAAAATTTTAAAAGAGGTTGTGAGAAATTTGTAAAAATAAATTTGGGAAATAGGTTTTATTGTAAAATCGTTTGTAAAAGTTGAAAAAATACAATATTTTTTTAAAAAAAATTATAAATACATATAATGTAAAAGTTTAAAAAATGTGTGTATATATATAATTCAAAAAAATATTTTGGGAATAATTGTTAAAAATTTAGACAAACTTTGTTAAAACAATTTAAAACTTGGGTAAAATTTGCCAAAAATGGAAATTAGTTTTTAGGACCAAAAACAAGTTTTTATTTTCATATTTGGGATATAAATGTAAAATAGAGAAGTTGGTCTGGTGGGTCGGATCGTATGGTGATGGGGCAGGTCGGATTTGATCTCAAGATGTGTTGGTGGGTCGGGTCGCAAGATCCGCGTGTTAATGTTAAAAAGCAGAATTGTTTAGACTCGAACCCCACCCCTTTGGGTCCCTAAGCGACATGGTTACCAAGTAAGTTGTACTCAATTTTGTTAAACTTTTACGAAATATAATATATGAAAAGAGCAGCGCGTGACTTCCACTCTATTTTGGTAAATGTATGAGTTATATAATATGAGAGGCAAAAAGGAAAATGATGTAAACTTTGAAATGTAAGTACATTTTTGTTATAGGTAAGCAATTCTAAGTATGTTGTTATTATTAATAAAAAATCAGTATGTAGTTATTATTGGTAAAGAAATGGAAGTGCATTGGAATTACGGTCGGGAAGTGAAATCACATTGCTTATTTAGCTTGGCCTGGTCATTTTTCTCAATCTTGAACTGAGGAAGAAGCGTAATTTTAAAAGGTATCTCTGTAATGATTCCTTCTGAAGGTATCTGTATAGCTTTGTGAGTACAAGAAGACACTCAAAGCCATAATATGAACCTGAGTTTGTAAAGGAAAACAACGCATTAGATTTATTTTTTAGTTTTGCTTTGTTTGCGTTCACCTCCTAAATTTTTATTTTTATTCACAAATGTGTTAATCTATTGTTGGTACCCGAACTATTATGTTTATTTACCAATGTATTTTATTCTATAATTATATATTCAGGGTTACTAATGATGTTATTATTAAATATGATTAATAATTATCATTATTTTGTATCAAGTAACTGTTATTTAAATAATTCATAAGTTAGAATAAAATCTCATTTAAAATTTTCGTTTAGGACATTTATTAAAATCATATTTTCTTAAACAACAATTCACAAAGGGGGGATGCTATTTATCATACCTAAATGGTACATTTGGAATATAAACCAAATAACAATTTTAAGCCAATAATGAGAAAGAATGACATACCTAGGTAATCTTACCTACGGATAACGTACTGCAATTTGAAAAACAATTTCAAATAACAATTTTAAGCCAATAATGAGAAAGAATGACATACCTAGGTAATCTTACCTACGGATAACGTACTGCAATTTGAAAAACAAAATTACAAATAGAATCTAAGGATTATATATTTACTCAAGAAAAGAAATTGTTTCTACTTTTGCATTTAGCCAAATAATTAATAAAAAGTATGGAACTTAAGAGGCTTATGTATTATAATAGAGACGTATCAAGATATAGTTTGATTCTATTTTGTTTTTGGTCTTTAAACAAAAAACTAAATCAACCCAAAACTTTTGTTTCTTCAAAAACCAGAAACCAAATGGTTTGATTTTCAAAACATATTTTGTTGGATTTTTTTGTTTGACAAAATTGCAAAAATGGTCCCTGTGTTTACCATTTTATGTGGTTTTGGTCCAAAGACTTTTGGTGGTGCGTCATTGGTCCAAAATTGAATATTTTTTTGTGTATTTGGCCCCTATAGACTTGAAAAGAAAAAAATACCCTTTGTATGTGTATTTGGTCCCTAACGACTTGAAAAGACCTGTATCTTGACCGGAGACCTTCAGACTTCAACACCTTTCCCCTCTCTCTTAGACCTACCCTCCATCTCGTTCTTCGTCCAACATACCTTCGGTCATGTTGAGTGTGAAACCACTCTTGTGGTTTGTCAAAATAGCTGCAGAAAACATGTGAAGTTGGTGAAGATTTTTCTTAGTCAAAGAAGGATGCAAGACAAAAGCCATTTTTCTTCTGCTACCACCCTTTGTTGATCTTATATCTCACATTTCACATTACCTTCTCATGTATATAAATAGATGCATTCATTGAGAACATTTGTACCACACCACAACAATGTAGTTGAATATACTCCTAGTTACCTGGTGGACGTAGGTCAGATTAGACTGAACCACGTTAAATTCTTGTGTTCTTAATTTGTGAGCTGAGTGTGTGAGTCTAGTGTTCGTATGCTAAGTGTCTCGATCCTAACAAGTGGTATCAGAGCCTTGGTATACCTCCAGAGAGTGATTTTCTGTTTTTTGGTCGAAACGTTTTTGTCTCAAAAACGATTTTGGTTTACGCCGTTGGAAAGGTCTCGTTCCGCAGATTCCGAAAATATATTTTTTCGAATTTTTTGAGCGTCGGAAGACCTCCAAATCACCGGTCAAAGTTGATCAAAACTCGCCGGAAAGTTTACCGGAAAAACCAGTTCACCGGAGAAGACGACACTGTAGCACCGGAGTTTCGCCGGAGAAGACGACACTGTAGCGGTACTGTTGCGGTACTGTAGCGACACTGTAGCGGTACTATAGCATATTTTGAAAAACTCAGATTTGGCCCCTGAAGTTCCAGAAATTTGCAAAACAGGTCCTGAAGGTCCAGAAAATTGCAAAACAGGTCCTGAAGTTCCAGAAAATGGCGGTTTGGTCCCTGAACTTCAGGAAAACTGCAGTTTGGTCCCTGAACTTCAGGAAAACTGCGGGTTGATCCCTGAACTTTAGGAAATTTGCAGTTTGGTCCCTGAACTTCAAGAAAATTACAGTTTGGTCCCTCAACTTTGTCAAAGTCGCAAAACAGTCACTCCAACATTTGTTTTAGGCAGTTTAGCCCGAAAATAATTTGGATAGGGATTATATTTTTCAAATAACGAGCCAAGAACAGTTGAATCAAAATTCTATTTAATCGGTGAAGAACAGTTGAACTCAGAAGAAATTTAAAGAAATCGAAAACCAGTGCCAACAGCGTTTGTCGGGTTTTATCGATTCAGTTTAAATTTTCAGTTTCTGATTCTCAGTTCGGTATTCCGCTGTAGTTTAAATAGGTTGATTATTTAACAGAGTTCAGAAGAACAGTCGTTAAGTTCAGACAAGGCTTCGTTTAGTGAAGATTGAAAAGTTGGTGGAAGATGCAGATTGAGGCATTATGTGTCAGAAAGTTCAAGATGTGGTATTGGTAAAGGGAGAAAATTAGAGAATTACAGAAGATCAGACGTTCAGACAAATCCAACGATGATCAGAGTTTCAGGGGTTCAAGAATAGATCATAGGATGAATAGATCAAGTAATTAAGAGAAAATCCGTTTTTAGTAGATCCAGCAGTGATTAGAAAGTCAACAGACTTAGGTGTAATCACGTGATCAGAAAGTTCGGTGTTATTCATGACGTTGAGGTGTGGACATTCTTTAGAGTCGATGTCCAAACAGAGGAAATTCTGCTTTTGAGAATGTGTCTGGGTTTGATGCATTGGGACTCAGTGGAAGGCAGTGAAGACTCTTGGGTCAAGAATTCTGGTGCTTCATTTCACGCTACCCACAGCAGTGAAGCACTGCAGAATCTGAAAGTTGGAGACTTTGGAAAGGTAAGACTTGTGAACGATGAATGTTCACTGTATATATGGTCGGATTACCGTCTGAGGGAGTGACCGTCCCAGTTCAGAAGAGAAACAAAGTCTGGTTCACAGAATCTCATGGGCAGAAGAGGGTGACCTTTTGCAAGTAGGAAGCCTAGAGCTACAAGGAAGATTCAGGTTGAACGAGCATGGAAAGGTTCAGAAAAATCAGTCGAAGGATATTGTGGCAATGAGAGCACAGAGTATTGTTTCAGTTGCAGGGTTTTGCAACAGTGGGAGCATAGGTCGTGTTTCAATCATAGGTCCAGGACGACAGTGGATTTAGAACCAGTTTTCAGCTGTAAAAGTCTCTCCGATTTTGATAACATGCTAAATATGGAGAGTGTTGTTGTTTGTTCTCAGATTGTTCCAGGATTCGGTAGTTCATTTTCAGTGGGAGCCGATAGGGACAGAGAACGGGTCAAGGGCAGTTTAAGTCATGACGAACATGTTGAAACTCATGGGAGTTTTAACGGGCCTTTCAGGTTAACTAATGAGAAGGCCGGGGTAACTAAGAAGGACTTTACGGAAATACAAAAGCCACAGTTGAAGCACAGGTGAAGATTGTTCCGTGGCTTCAAGTGGGAGATTGTTGAGTGTGAAGCCACTCTTGTGGTTTGTCAAAATAGCTGCAGAAAACATGTGAAGTTGGTGAAGATTTTTCTTAGTCAAAGAAGGATGCAAGACAAAAGCCATTTTTCTTCTGCTACCACCCTTTGTTGATCTTACATCTCACATTTCACATTACCTTCTCATGTATATAAATAGAGGCATTCATTGAGAACATTTGTACCACACCACAACAATGTAGTTGAATATACTCCTAGTTACCTGGTAGACGTAGGTCAGATTAGACTGAACCACGTTAAATTCTTGTGTTCTTAATTTGTGAGCTGAGTGTGTGAGTCTAGTGTTCGTATGCTAAGTGTCTCGATCCTAACAAGTCAAAGCTTGACCGGAACCTCCCAACTTCTCGAAACCCGTCCAACTTGTTTTGGGTCTGTAGATACCCGAATGCATCAAGTTTTCTCTTGTCTAAATCCCCTATTTCTTTTTGAAAAATCTCATATGGGTTTCTCAATATGACGCCATTAAAGCTCAATGTTCAAGGCCTGCATCCATGACTGTTCACACACATAAACACCTAGTGAGGAGGATATCGACAAAAACGATGGATTCAATCAAAGGGTCCACTCACCTCTCTCTCTCTCTCTCTCACACATCTACACACCGCCCATCTAGACCATCCCCCTGCTCCTCCTGATGAACACCATTCGTCGCCCCTCCATTTCTCTCGCCAGTAAACCACACACCATCACCAGTCACTATTGAAGATCGATTTCTGCAAAAGAAATTAGGAAAAAAGCTGATCACATTTCTTCTCCGCTGGCATCCCTTGGCCAAGCCAGAGGAATGGGAGTTCCATGGCATTACGACCTGATGAATCCTTCAAGCAACCATTTAAGGTTTTGATTCTCCAAATTGGCTGATGATCATCATATGTGTTGAATAAAAATGGCGATGGACGCAGCTGTTCCCAATCTAACACTGATGAGGAGCTCTAGAAGGACACAAACAACCACGCCAACTACTCCGACCTGATCATCGAGGAAATCTTAAACATGTCTTGATCCATCATTGAGTAATGTTATCAGAACTAGTTATAGCTAAGGAGTTGGCATCGGTTCGAGTTACAAAATCGACAACAAAACTGCAATCACAGAAGCTTCTGTTTCCTCTAGAACATCGCTGACCAACCTTCGTAATTCGTTGCCAGAAAACACTCACATCTACGATTTCCCATAGATTCGTTCTGCTACGAGTTACATAGTGGTGGGTGAGGGATTAGGTTTTTAGGCCATCCGGTGTGCATACCCGACGTCTTGCCCAACGTGTGCGAGGCCCCGGGGAACACCGCCCCTCCCATGCGGTGAGCTCGCACATTGGACCCCGCACGTGCTTCCGGCGTCGTGCGGCGTGGGAGAGGGCTGGTCTATTTGCTTGTACTATATGTATTATTAGTTGTACCAAATGTTAGGGGAAGTAAGAGGTGACCATTTCCAGGAATAAGGGGAGGAGAGAGAGTTGCTGATGTGGAAGATAAAAAGTGAGAGTAGTGAGAGGTGCACACCGGATGACCTTAGAGAAAGAGAGACGAGAGCATCTGGGTTTCACAGAGAGAGAGAGAGAGAGAGAGAGAGAGAGATGAGAGGAGAGAGAGGGTGGGGTACAATAAGAGGCGTGGGATGGGGTAGGTGATATTCTTTTTTGGTTTTTTAATTAAATAAATAAATAACAAATTAAAAAAATTAAAAAAAAATATTTAATGGGCATATTAGTCATTTTAGCTTGGGTGTGGACTAAACCAACAAAAAATACGAACTATAAGGAACAAAAACACAAAAAAGATCCAGTTTTAGACTACCGGTGCAAGTCCAAACCTTTTTGCACCAAACTTGCAGTTTTTTGTCAACCACAGGGACCATTTTTGCAATTTTGTCTTTTTTAGGCAGGTTCAGTTTTTCTACATACCCCTATAATGATATACAAAGAAAACTTTGAGTGCATAACTATCCAAAGAATAGCAACTATCACGGATAATGAAAATACACATGTACCAAATCCTTTTGAATTTGAGGGTGTCACTAATTCAAGGAGATGTACTTTGAAAAATCATAACATTTAAATGAGTATGAAGCATAAAAGAAAGAAATCATAAAGTTTAAAACCAGGGGATATTTTAGATAAATCACAAATTGCATTAGAATACTTGCCTTGCATAAGTACCAAAGATTCTTCAATGAAAAATATTTGATGTATAGCCTTCTAAACATCTTATGCAAGATAAACTTACAAATTTGGTTGTGAACAACAAAATCAGTCTATTTAATCTAGCACATTTTGAGTTTCTTCAACACCCATGTATTTTACGGGACAAGTATATGATGGGGATAATTATGATGGTTAGTATCATCATGCATATGATCATTAAGGATGAACAAGATACATACCTTTGTTGTTATAATCCATTCGAACTTATTAATGGGAATGTTTTTAACCAACATTAGAGAATATATACTAAAGATAATGAAGAACCTTTTGTATACTCTACTTAACATATAGTTTACCTATCAAGTTATATTACCAATTACAAACAACTTCACAATAGAAAAGCTCATCACGATCTAAAAATTATTTGATTAAGTATATATGATACCAATTTGATATTGAGGATTAGTTATGTAGTTTGCATGTTCTGGATTCGTAATTTTATATTTCTTGTCATGATTGTAACTTGGTTTATTAATTTTATCAAATATATGATTAATGAATGTTATATATATATATATATATATATATATATATATATATATATATATATATATATATATATATATATATATATATATATTGTATGTAATGCCCCAAGAAGCAGGTTTGCATTTCTTAATGACATATTGAGGGTGTTTAAGGAGTTTTAGATTAGACATTGGTGTTTTTGGTAAACGATAAATGTTAAAGTAAAGAACGGATTAAATCTTGGGGTTTAAGATGTTAAGGTGTTATATTGGTGTTTAAATGTCCATATTATGACTTAATATGGAGTTTGGATGCTAAGTTTGAAATTATGGGTCAAAGGGTTGAAAGATAGAGGTGTCATTGAGATAGAGACGCTATCTTTGAAAATAAAGGCTCTATTGAGATAGAAACGCTATCTTTGGAAGATAAAAAGCGCTATTGATATAGAGACTCTATCTTTGAAAGATAGTGGTGCTATCTTTGATTGACATCAATCCACTTAAAACCTCTTTAAGTTGGCCATTTAGGGTGTTTCTCACTTCACAATAGAAGGTTCGGGAGAAATGAAGTTTCAACATTGTTTTGGAGTTAAATTCATCAAATTGAGGTGAAAATCAAAGGGGTTTTGCACCCAAATCAAGAATTGAGGTTAGTACACTCTTATATGTGTAAAATGCTAAGAAATTATTTGTTAATTGATGATTTTTGTAGGTGTGGAAGTTGGTAAATGTAGGGTTTGGTGCATATAATCAAATGGTATGCGGTAATTCATAGTTTCTAGGTGTTTGGGAGCTGAAAATGGAGTTTTTGAGCTAAAAATCACCATTGTGCATAGATAGTGTCCCTATCTATGAAAGATAGTGCCTCTATCTAGTCTGTTGTGTAAAATTAATATAATTTTGTTGTGTAAGTTGAATTCGTGATAGATTATGACTAAGGAATGTTTAAACATTATTCCTATGTAGACAAGAAGGAATAAGGAAGCTTATAAACATAAATTATAGCTTACTTTTGGAGCTTGGACTACAAGTGAGTAATTTTACACTACCTCAAATGGTGCATTGTTGTTGCTATGTTTTTTTATGTATATGCAAATTCTATGGTGTATGAACTTTTCGTGAAATTAATATGAATAGAATGTATGTTGATATATGAGATACCTTCAAGAGTACTTAACTCTAAAAATGAAGGGTGTACTCATAGGTGATTATGGTATGTGTGTGGTGAAATTTCATGGTGTTTAATAGTTGCATAATGGATATTTTGCAACTATGTGATGTTTAGATATTGGTGATTTACTGGTGTGCCAGAAGGCAGGTGTAGAATATATGGGTTGGTGTTAATACCCAAGATTCTTTGTGTAATATATGTACCATTGGTGTGATGTGTATAGTTTGGTGTTAAACTTAATGATGATAGTTTAAACGTTATAGGTGTGGTGTTACTATAAATGATGTTTTTGATGTTGATATATATATATATATATATATATATATATATATATATATATATATATATATATATATATATATATATATATATATATATATATATATATATTCTGGGTGTTGGTATTCATGTGACAAATAAGAGGTGAAACTCAAACGTTGGGCTAGAATTTTGTTGTAGTAGATTTATTCACTAAGCTTTTCTCTTACAGTGTTTAATTGTGGTGTTTTGCAGGAATTAGGTGTAGTAACACCCAGTTAGATCGTGGAGCAATCTTGAAGGTATCCGCTAGTCGCTTTCAAGACATCGAGTATTATGTTTTAAAAATCAAATTTGTACTAATTTGTTAAACTGTTTTGTAAATACTCGATGTTGGATTTTTGATGCGTTATATATATATATATATATATATATATATATATATATATATATATATATATATATATATATATATATATATATATATATATATATATATATATATATATATATAAACACACACACATACATACTAAAAATCAAATACTTTATTTCTTTTGAAATAAAATAAACTATTTGATATATTATAATAATTTTTAGAGTAAATTACATAAATCATCCCAATTGTTTGGGCTAAATTTCAAGTTTCATCCCTATCGTTTTTTCACTCGGACGATCCATGTGGTTTGGATTTGTTTTGTTTTCATTCTAAATAAATTTAAAATGTGATTATATTATCCTTCATGATATTTCTTATATCCTTTTTAACTCCTTTTCAAATTTTTATGTTATTAATAGACACATCCCACCCTAGACTTCTGCCTCACACCCTCCCATTTCCATTTTCCCTTTTCAATTCCTATTTCACATTCTTGTCCCTTCCAGTTATATGTCATTGGTGGCCTCATGTACCGCAACATTACCCTCCCACCTTGGTCTTTTTAAATGTAAGTATGTAAGTGTCAAGATAATAAAAGTGAATTTACAAGCAGGTGATGTAGAAATCCTTAAAGACATTTAAAACATTTTTGTCATCATAAAACTCCTTTAGAATTTCAGTTCATTTATACCTTCAATATGTTACCGATATATATATATATATATATATATATATATATATATATATATATATATATATATATATATATATATATATATATATATATATATATATATAGAGAGAGAGAGAGAGAGAGAGAGATAGGTTCAATACAGAACCAAAATATATTGCCTAACTACAGAATCACTCTTATAACCGTTAGATCATTATTACAGTGGATTAGATTAAAAAGGATACACCGTAAAAAATTATACCCATTTACAGGAAATCACATCCAATAAAGGACATACTGGGTTTTTTATTAGGTCATACAATATCTCTCTCTCTCTCTCTCTCTCGTTTCCGTCCTCTCTCTCTCTATATAGAAACTTCAAACTTTTAAACCCTAATCTCTTCACGTATCCTCATCTCAATCGTAAAATAGCAACGATTCTCCTATCCTCATCTCGATTCAACCATATGTCGATCCAACCTCATCTCGATCGCAAAATAGCTTACATTCTCCTATCCTCATCTCAATCCAAGTATATCTATCGAGCCGTATTCGTGCTTTGCAGGAACTACGGTCATCTGAGAATCTACGGTTTCCGCACTTTATCGTGATTAATAAAATCAGGTTTTTTCTGATCGTTGTTTATGTTCATAATTGTTGAAATTGGAACTGAAATCAATCCACACACATTTGATTGTTATTGTTCTTGTAAAACATTGTCAGTGTGGTGGATTCACGGGACAATTTCTGGATTCTCGTGGCTTTAATTTTCAATTCGAGTTTTTTTTTTCTGATTGTTTTTTATGCTCTTAATTGTTGAAATTGGAACAGAAATCAATCTACACACATTTGATTGCTATATTACTTGTACAATGATATCAGTGGGTTGGATTCAGGGGACGATTTATGGATTCCGGTCATTGCATGGCTAAAATTTTCAATTCGTTTGATGGATTTTGTGTTGGTGGTTTGACGACACATCTCAAACTTCCTATTGTCCCGTTGGTCGTAATAATATGGAGGAAAAAGGGGTTAGGAAACACACCACATGGCTTTGCCGCTCCAGGGACAAAGTGGTATATTGCATTTTAATTTTTCCATTTAGAGTTTGATTTATCATTTTCGTCTGTTTAATATGCTTTCCTTATCATTCGTATCTCTTAATATATTTCCTTATTTTTTGAGGAAATTGAATATATTTCTCTCTACCGTCTCTCAATCATATTATGATGTGTGTATTGATAACTTATATAACTCTGGTTTTAGCTTTAAGTATTATTAATGGTAGAAATTTGATTTATCATGTACATATTATTTATGTCAAAAATCTGCTTTTAGTTTTCAGTATTGTTAATTCAGAAGTAAATGCACTTAAGGTATTCGATGAAATGCCTAAGGGAGAAGTTATATCATGGATCTCATTTCTAACAGGTTACATCCGGAATGGATATTTGGAACAAATGGCAAGAGAAAAAGAGGAGGCTTTACATGAACAGTTTGTGCATATGTGTATTGTTGCAACCTCGAACCAGCAAAGTGACTAAGAAAGAGAAAAGAGAGATGAGGAAAAAAATAAGACAGAAGGAGCATATGATTTTTTCCTGATCGGTGTTCTCTAGTAAGTTTTATATTCAGGGCCTCATTAATTGTTATGCTTGTTTGTATCTCTTAAATATAAAAGATGCCACTTGTCATGTATAACTTCATTAGATTCATCCACTTTTGATGAAATTTACCAACAGGGAAATGGTCAATTCTAAATAAGAGGTTTAAGGAAAGAACAATTGGATTATTGTTACAGTTATAATGTCGTAGCTTTTATCCTATCAAGTACGCAAAAAATGCCACAATGAATGTGTTAGCAGGACATATGTTCATAGATGAACATATGTTCATAGATGAACATATGTTGATTTTAAGCAATGTTTGTTTACATGTTAGCATTTTTACGTTTTTGGTATTAGATGATCGATTCCTTAAATATACAACTCGAAGAACCTAATCGATTTTGATGCTTCGTTGCTCATAGGTCAATCAACAATATGACGTGCACACAAGTATTCGTTCGATGTTGAAGAATAATAGAAGCAAGAACAGAGTGATTGAGAACCGCCATGTAATGTTCATATATGAACAATGTTCATATATGAACATGATTCCTATATGAACATTGTTTCTATATGAATATTGTTTCATTTATTTGATACCTTGATACTGAATAGTTATATTTATTATTCTTTTAACTTTGTCCATGTAATTGTTTAAGACTTTGATCAATGTAATGGTTGATATTATTGGGATTGAAGTTTTCTTTGTATTTTGATCAATGGGAGACAGAAATGCATAGATACATGAGAGAACATAGAACCTTGTTGATATAATTTACATGTGTTCATATATGAACATATGTTCATCAATGAACATATGTTCATCAATGAACATATGTTCATCAATGAACATATGTTCATCAATGAACATATGTTCATCAATGAACATATGTTCATCAATGAACATATGTTGAATTACAGAGTATGAATATACAGAGAAGTAGATGAATGTATGTTCATCAACTTTTAAACTTTTAAACTTTGATCAATGTAATAGTTGAAATTATTGGACGTACTTTTAATTCCGTATGTTCGTGATATGTTCATTGATGAACATATGTTCATTGTTGAACATTTGTTCATTCATGAACATTACTGGACGCACCTTTAATTCCATATCTTGTGGATATGGGTGTTGATTGTGTCACACCCCGATCCTTGGCGGAATCGATCAAGGCGTGATATATTGTTCAAAGTCTCATGACAACTATGTTATGATATGATTAGATTCAATTAAGTACTAAGTATGCAAACAAGATCCACAACATACAAATACAAATCCAAATACAACAACATTTATTACATCAAATTTAAATAGTCTTGTGGGTTTCTAAGGTACACCCTACTTTTCATCAACTTCATTCTTCAAATCTGCATCATGGGTAAAAACAGGTCAACTACGAGAGTTGGTGAGTAATCTAGTTTTATTAAAGAAAATTGTGAGTTTGAATAATTTGAAATTTGTTTTCTTTTGAAGTTGACAAGCAACTGTTATTGAGATAACAGTTTATAAATCAAAAATTGATTAACGAATGATAACAACAACAATAAGTCCTCACCCTATATATACATATAAATGTATATTTATAGGATGGAGCATCTAATCATCATACACACTCAACCACGTGCAATCAATCACCTTAGCATCCCAAGGCGGGGTGGTCAACCCAATAGCGCTATTATTGTCCATAACGTACCTCAAGAATACGGGCATAGTCATGGAGATTAGACTAAAAATGGTAATGCACTACAAGTACATGTAGCGTAAACAAACAATAATTATACAAATAATGATTCACATATAAATGTCCCAACAATGTCTCAATGGTGAAAAAATAATAAAATGAAGTTGGAACATATTAAAACCACATGATACACCCCAAAAGTATTGAAAATTATAAAATATGGGGTAGATTACTCACATTAGTCCAAACGGAATACGCGTGTTGTACGATAGACGGCTCGGGTCAAAACGACGTGGAACCTATTATAATTAATAGTTTTGGTTTAGGAACTACTAAACGGGAATATAGTATTAATAAAAAAAATTAGACACATATTCTTATATTAGATGAATTAATAATAATCCAAATTTTGTTTTGAATATTAATGTATTCATATGTTAAATGAATTTTAAATTGAATTAATTACTTTGCTTAATTAATTTATATCTTCACTTTATGCAAGATTTTAATAATTTATTATTACAATAATAACTAGTCAAATTATAAGTATTTACAGATTTTATATATTATAAACAATTATTTATATGAAATAATCATTAAAAATGCATTTTTACATGCTTAGATATTTAGGAAAATGGTTTTAAATACTAAACTGTAATGAAACATTCTGAAATTATCAGAAAATCATTATTTCATAAAATAGTAATTACTGTAAAATGTTCATATTTTTCTTAACTGCTTTAGTATTTATTTAGTATTTTAATAATTAAACCACAACAAAATTCGGGAAAAATAATAAATGATTCCCAAAACTTCTGGAAAATTAACCATAGTTTTCTAACATTATATGGAGCCTACTGTAAATAGGTTGGATATTTTGGACAATGGGAAGTATTTCCTATGTTTTTCATTATTAACTAATCAATAAAATCATAAATAATAGGAAAATAATAATTGAAATTCATTAGACTTTTTATTTACGATTAACATGTTATATATGATATTCTGATAAGGTTTTATAATTTTTGGACATGTGTAGCTATTTATTATCAATTTAAACCATTAAATAATCATTAAATCAGGAAAAATAAGCAAACATTCTTACAAAAATCTGTAAATTTTGTCATGGAGTCTTCAAAATGTTAATAAGGTGCGACAAATATACAATCTAGTTTTTAACATACATAACTATATTTTGCAATTTATTTATCTATAACCAAATAAAATACAAAATAAGCATCAAACAGTAATATAAATGCATGAAACTTTATAAATACACTTTACGCAATATATGGGTTGTTCTAAAATTTTCCCAGAATTTATTGACTGCAAAACGTATTTTATGTGAATTATTGCCCTATTTTATTGCAATAATTATAGTAATTCAATAAAAATAAGTTATTTTCTGAAAATTTCCAGAACTTCTTATTTTATTGATGGGATTCTGAGAAAAATCAGGTTTATATATAAAATGAGTTTTAGATATTTTGGTGGATTTAATTTGTTTCATTAATGAATTTGAAACTTTTAACAACATACCTTGATGAATGCTTCAAGAGGGATGGAGATTTGAGTATGAGGGATTGTTCTTGGCTGGAAAATTGATATTTCTTGGAAGAATTTCGAGAAAGAGAGTGAGAGAAAGAATAGAGAGAGTTTGAGTGGTGATGAGAATAATGTGTTGGGAGAAAAATGAAAGGAAAGATGATGGGAGGTGTAAGTGGGAGACAATGGGAATAACCTTTTACTTTTGGTGGTCTTCATAATTCCCCACTAACACAAGCATCTTAAGAGTTTTATAAAATTTAAATGTAGTGTTTATAAAAATAGAGTTTTATAAAAAATAGGTTATTATTTGATTATAACAATCTACTTTGATTTGAAGTTTAATTATAACATTCAAGTTTGATTATTTTAATTTAATTAGAGCATCATACTTTGATTTGATTTTAATATGGTATTATAATTTAAATTGATTATAGTTATAACGTTATACTATGCTATATTGCTATTAACGTCAATTTATATCGTAGTGTAAGGATTTTGATCCTATTAGCATCAAGTAATCTTGAGTAGGGTTTATTAAATTTCCAATTGGGTTGGGTTGACCCGATTCCATTTTAGGCGGATGTCACAGTCTCCCCTACTTTAGGAAATTTCGTCCCGAAATTTAAGAAGAGAGTACCTTAAGAGAAAAGTTGCGGGTATTTGGTACGCATTTGATCCTCACGCTCCCATGTATACTCGGGTCCACGTGCTGACTGCCACCTAACCTTGACCAGGGGAATGCGACTTCTTTTGAGTTGCTTTTCCTTTCGGTCTGCATTTTCCAAGGGTTTCTCGATAAATTGCATTGTCTCGTCGATTTGGATATCCTCGAGAGGAACATGAAGGTTCTCGTCAGCTAAACACTTCTTGAGGTTGGCTATATGAAATACTGGGTGAACTTTATTAAGCTCTATTGGTAGATCCAACTCGTAGGCTACTGGTCCGATCCTTTTCAGGATTTTGAACGGGCCTACATAGCGTGGTGCCAATTTACCCTTGCGTCCAAATCGAACCACACCTTTCCATGGGGACACTTTTAACATGACCATGTCACCCACGGTAAATTCAAGCGGTTTGCGTCGCTTGTCGGCGTAACTCTTTTGTCGGCTACGAGCCGTGAGAAGGTTATTGCGAATCTGAGTGATTTTGTCGGTTGTTTCCTGGATAAGCTCAGGACCAACGATTGGAGAATCCACTATTGCGCGAATTACGTGGGACTCGCCAATTTCATGCCAGCAAATAGGAGATCGGCATTTACGGCTATACAATGCCTCAAATGGTGGCATCCCGATGCTAGAATGATAACTGTTATTATAGGAGAATTCCACCAACGGTAAATGAGAGTCCCAGTTTCCTCCGAAATCTAAGACACACGCCCTCAACATATCTTCGAGTGTTTGAATTGTCCTCTCAGATTGACCATCGGTCTGAGGATGATAGGCGGTACTGAGATCGAGGCGGGTTCCCATGGCTTCTTGAAGTGATTGCCAGAACCGAGAGAGAAATCTCCCATCACGATCTGAAATGATGGTGAGAGGGATGCCATGCCGACTAACTATCTCATCGATGTAAATCTGAGCAAGTTGTTCGACCTTGAATTGTTCACGGATGGGAAGGAAGTAAGCAGATTTAGTCAAATGGTCAACGATTACCCAAATGCTGTCATGTCCCTTTGTGGTATGGGGAAGTTTGTTTACGAAATCCATGGTGATCGCTTCCCATTTCCACTCGGGGATTACCGGTTGGACCAATAGTCCAGAGGGTCGTTGATGTTCTGCTTTGACCCTGGAACATGTAAGACATTTGGCCACGAATAAAGCAATATCCTTTTTCATTCCCGACCACCAATAATTGGTTCTCAGGCCATGATACATCTTGTCAGCACCAGGATGAATGGAATATCGAGTTTTATGGATTTCTTCCATCAGGAAGGTACAAAGATTGCCGCGATCTGGGATCCAGATGCGATCTTGATAATAGAAAATACCATCAGATTTACTTTCCAACTCCCCATCAATTCCCGTGGGCATGTCATTTTCGGTAATTGCCGAGTGTTGGGCTCCTCGAATTCGGTCGCTGAGATTGGACAAGATAGGAGAACATATTAGATGAAATGCTTTGGCATGTTCTTTTCGACTTAACGCGTCGGCTACCACGTTTGCCTTGCTCGGATGATAGCGTATTTCACACTCGTAATCATTTAGGAGTTCGACCCATCGTGTTTGTCTCATATTGAGTTCCTTTTGATTAAGAATATGTTGCAAGCTCTTGTGATCGGTGAAAATTACGCATTTAGTGCCGTAAAGGTAATGCCTCCAAATTTTAAGAGCGAAAACCACGGCACCAAGCTCCAAATCATGAGTCGTATAATTCCTTTCATGGATTTTGAGTTGTCGCGATGCGTAAGCTATAACCTTTCCCCTTTGCATCAAAACACAACCTAGACCGAGATTCGAGGCATCGCAGTATACCACGAAATCTTCGGATCCTTCAGGGAGTGTAAGAATCGGAGCGTCACACAATCTTTGTTTAAGGGTTTGGAAAGCGTCTTCCTGATTGGGTCCCCAATCAAATTGCGTACCCTTGCAAATGAGAGAAGTAAGCAGTAAAGCGATCTTTGAAAAATTTGAAATGAAACGCCGGTAATAGCCGGCTAAACCGAGGAAGGACCGAATTTCCTTGGGGGTACGTGGGGCTTTCCAATTCTTGACTGCTTCAACTTTTGCGGGATCAACTAAAATACCCTTGTCACTTACAATATGACCGAGGAATTGTACCTCCTTTAACCAAAACTCGCATTTCGAAAACTTGGCATAGAGCCGATTTCCTTGCAACGTTTGGAGAGTTAGGCGAAGGTGTCTTTCATGCTCTGCCTTTGTCTTGGAGTAAATGAGGATGTCATCAATAAAGACGATAACAAAACGGTCGAGATAAGGTTTAAATACCCGATTCATCAAGTCCATGAATGTGGCAGGGGCATTTGTTAGGCCGAAAGGCATAACAGTGAACTCGTAATGACCATAGCGGGTTCGGAAAGCAGTTTTGGGGATATCTTCTTCCCGTACTCGAAGTTGGTGATAACCCGAGCAAAGGTCGATTTTTGAGAAACATGAAGCTCCTTGAAGCTGATCAAAAAGGTCGTCGATCCGAGGTAACATATATCGGTTCTTGATGGTCAATTTATTTAACTCCCGATAATCGATACACATACGAAACGAACCATCTTTCTTTTTGATGAAGAGAACCGGGGCTCCCCAGGGTGAAGTACTAGGGCGGATAAATCCCTTATCGGTTAATTCTTGGAGCTGACTTTCCAATTCTTGCATCTCGGTTGGAGCCAACCGATATGGAGACTTGGCTATGGGAGCAGCTTCAGGAACGAGATCGATGCGGAACTCTAGCTCACGTACTGGAGGGAGTCCAGATACGTCATCGGGAAAGATGTCGGGAAAGTCTCGTACAATCGGAATATATTCTATCTTCTTTTCTGTGACCTTTGTTTCCACCACATGGGCTAAGAAAGCCATGTATTCTTTACGTAGATATGATCGAGCTTGAGTACATGACATAAGACTAAGATTTTTCGAACGAGTCTCGCCATAAATACGAAGACTTTGACCGTCGGCAAGAGGAATACGAATGAACTTCTCAAAACATACTATTTCAGCATGGTTTTGGGATAGCCAATCCATTCCCACGATGATGTCGAAGCTACCAAGTTCCATAGGAACTAAATTGACGGAAAATTTATGACCACAAAAATCGAAAGTGCAATCTTGGATGACTGCATTGAGTGAAATGTGTTTTCCATTGGCGACTTCTACGGTAAAGTGTTCATCAAGAATCGTGCGAGGTGTGTGAAGTATGGGTTCAAATTCCAAAGACACGAAACTTTTATCGGCACCTGAATCAAAAAGTACTGACGCGTAGCAGTCATTTATGAGAAACGTACCATTTACGACCTTGTTATCGGTCTGTGCTTGGGTTGCGGTAATGACAAATGCTCGGCCTTTGGGAGCTGGAACCTGCATTGTTGGATTTGCCTGGGCTTGAGTGTTAATGATATTGACAAGCCTAGGACACGCGTTTCTGAAATGGGTGGGGTCACCACAGTTGAAGCATGTTCCAGTTGGATACCGGGTTTGTGTTTGCTGATTTGAGGATAGAGCGAATGGTCGCTGAGTTTTTGGTGCACGGCATGTGTCCGCCAAGTGGCCATAGCGACCACAAGTCGTACAAAGGCGACACGGGCTGCTGGACATATGGTGATAGTTACAATGGTTACAGAGGGGGTGAGGTCCGGTATACGGCTTTTTGTTTGGTTGGGTGGCTTGGGTGATAGGCGCAGCAGGGGTAATAACAGCATGGTTGTGGTGATGGCTTTTCCGCTTCTTTTTGTCGTGTCGGTGTGAGGACTCGGACTTGACAATTAGGGGGGTCTCAGGGGTCGGCTTTTCAGTTGTCATCTTTGAACCCTTGCGTGGGAGGACACCATCGTTCATATTATCCTCGTTGAGTTGACCTGCTATTTCAATAGCGGATTCCAGAGTAGATGGCCTGCTGCTGGTCACCGAATCACGGATCTGGCGCGGTAACCCTTTGATGTAGCGGCGTATTGCAGTTTTCATAGGTTGAACCATGTGAGGTAGGAGTCTTGAAAGATCATAGAATCTATTAGTGTAGGTCGCGTTGTCTCCTCCCACCTGTTTCAGATTCCAGAATTCCTCCTCGAGAGTTTGCAATTCGCTGTCCGGGCAGAACTTCTCTATCATGCGTTCCTTTAGTTTTGACCAGGTCATTCCCAAGGCAACACCCTCTCCTTTTTCCCGTTTTTCTAGGTTCCACCATGAGAGAGCATGACCTTGGAGGCACCCTGTAGCGTGACGGACCATCAGGTCCTCAGGGCACTCGCTGTGGATGAAAGTACTCTCCATTTCTTCGATCCATGTGAGGAGTGCGGTGGCACCATCTATGCCTTTGAAGTAAGGCGGATTACAGCTACGAAAGTGCTTAAACGAGCAACGATGAGTGGTTGCTGGAGCTTGCGGCTGAAGAGTTTGAAGATGGGTTGCAATTGTTGGGATGACATTTGCTACCTCCTTAGCGATAAGGGCGGCTAGCCTTCGGTTGTTACGAGCAGCGTATGGGGGTCGTAATGCCATCTATGAGAAACACGCATATGGACTTGTGAGTTATTTGTAAATTGATTATGGAAATTAAGTTTGTAGACATTGTTGGGTGAAATGATTGTAAAACACTTGTTGGGCCATGGTTAGGAGTGTTGGGCACCTTTTGGGCTTTCCATGGGTACTAAATGTGAAGCATGTAGCAATTGCGTGGGCCCCCACAATACTAAGTTTTCACATGTTTTTCCCATTTCAAGGCCCATTAGGGAACTTAATAGTCCAATGAGTTGACCATTTTGGAGTGTATTCTTTCGGATACATTTGATAAGGTCGGGTATTTTGATGGCTCAAAAGTAATGTGAATGACGCGCTTTGGCCTATAGGTTTGGGAACTCTCGCCTTTGGTCCCCAGGTAAGCAAACTGGTCCCTCGGTTGATTGGGATGTATACGAATGCTTACCTAGTCAGGACTTTCGGGCTACCGGCACCTCCCCCTTCCAGTTACTACGCGTCTATTACTTTGATCCTACCCAACTAGAGTGGATGACTTTTAATTTCCTATTAGCTCTAAGGAATATATATGTATATAAATTTTAATTTTGAAACCATTTGAGTATGTGTGTGATTTTAAGAGAAAGAAAAGAAAATTCACAAGTGTATGCACACATATAAGTGTCGGGAATAATATGTAAGCACATAAGGGAGCAATTAGCACACAAAGGTATTCCTAGGATTTTCTAAGTGCAAATTCCATGCAGTTGTGTGTGCATTTTATAAACTAGCATACGAGAGGACCCTAGAGGCTATAGACTAGGTCAAGGAAATTAACCTAATTCCCTATAGTCAAGGGCGCTGATACCAATCTGTCACACCCCGATCCTTGGCGGAATCGATCAAGGCGTGGTATATTGTTCAAAGTCTCATGACAACTATGTTATGATATGATTAGATTCAATTAAGTACTAAGTATGCAAACAAGATCCACAACATACAAATACAAATCCAAATACAACAACATTCATTACATCAAATTTAAATAGTCTTGTGGGTTTCTAAGGTACACCCTACTTTTCATCAACTTCATTCTTCAAATCTGCATCATGGGTAAAAACAGGTCAACTACGAGAGTTGGTGAGTAATCTAGTTTTATTAAAGAAAATTGTGAGTTTGAATAATTTGAAATTTGTTTTCTTTTGAAGTTGACAAGCAACTGTTATTGAGATAACAGTTTATAAATCAAAAATTGATTAACAAATGATAACAACAACAATAAGTCCTCACCCTATATATACATATAAATGTATATTTATAGGATGGAGCATCTAATCATCATACACACTCAACCACGTGCAATCAATAACCTTAGCGTCCCAAGGCGGGGTGGTCAACCCAATAGCGCTATTATTGTCCATAACGTACCTCAAGAATACGGGCATAGTCATGGAGATTAGACTAAAAATGGTAATGCACTACAAGTACATGTAGCGTAAACAAACAATAATTATACAAATAATGATTCACATATAAATGTCCCAACAATGTCTCAATGGTGAAAAAATAATAAAATGAAGTTGGAACATATTAAAACCACATGATACACCCCAAAAGTATTGAAAATTATAAAATATGGGGTAGATTACTCACATTAGTCCAAACGGAATACGCGTGTTGTACGATAGACGGCTCGGGTCAAAACGACGTGGAACCTATTATAATTAATAGTTTTGGTTTAGGAACTACTAAACGGGAATATAGTATTAACAAAAATAATTAGACACATATTCTTATATTAGATGAATTAATAATAATCCAAATTTTGTTTTGAATATTAATGTATTCATATGTTAAATGAATTTTAAATTGAATTAATTACTTTGCTTAATTAATTTATATCTTCACTTTAGGCAAGATTTTAATAATTTATTATTACAATAATAACTAGTCAAATTATAAGTATTTACAGATTTTATATATTATAAACAATTATTTATATGAAATAATCATTAAAATGCATTTTTACATGCTTAGATATTTAGGAAAAAGGTTTTAAATACTAAACTGTAATGAAACATTCTGAAATTATCAGAAAATCATTAGTTCATAAAATAGTAATTACTGTAAAATGTTCATATTTTTCTTAACTGCTTTAGTATTTATGTAGTATTTTAATAATTAAACCACAACAAAATTCGGGAAGAATAATAAATGATTCCCAAAACTTCTGGAAAATTAACCATAGTTTTCTAACATTATATGGAGCCTACTGTAAATAGGTTGGATATTTTGGACTATGGGAAGTATTTCTTATGTTTTTCTTTGTTAACTAATCAATAAAATCATAAATAATAGGAAAATATTAATTGAAATTCATTAGACTTTTTATTTACGATTAACATGTTATATATGATATTCGGATAAGGTTTTATAATTTTTAGACATGTGTAGCTATTTATTATCAATTTAAACCATTAAATAATCATTAAATCAGGAAAAATAAGCAAACATTCTTACAAAAATCTGTAAATTTTGTCATGGAGTCTTCAAAATGTTAATAAGGTGCGAAAAATATACAATCTAGTTTTTAACATACATAACTATATTTTGCAATTTATTTATCTATAACCAAATAAAATACAAAATAAGCATCAAACAGTAATATAAATGCATGAAACTTTATAAATACACTTTACGGAATATATGGGTTGTTCTAAAATTTTCCCAGAATTTATTGACTGCAAAACGTATTTTATGTGAATTATTGCCCTATTTTATTGCAATAATTATAGTAATTCAATAAAAATAAGTTATTTTCTGAAAATTTCCAGAACTTCTTATTTTATTGATGGGATTCTGAGAAAAATAAGTTTTATATATAAAATGAGTTTTAGATATTTTGGTGGATTTAATTTGTTTCATTAATGAATTTGAAACTTTTAACAACATACCTTGATGAATGCTTCAAGAGGGATGGAGATTTGAGTATGAGGGATTGTTCTTGGCTGGAAAATTGATATTTCTTGGAAGAATTTCGAGATTGAGAGTGAGAGAAAGAATAGATAGAGTTTGAGTGGTGATGAGAATAATGTGTTAGGAGAAAAATGAAAGGAAAGATGATGGGAGGTGTAAGTGGGAGACAATGGGAATAACCTTTTACTTTTGGTGGTCTTCATAATTCCCCACTAACACAAGCATCTTAAGAGTTTTATAAAATTTAAATGTAGTGTTTATAAAAATAGAGTTTTATAAAAAAATAGGTTATTATTTGATTATAACAATCTACTTTGAGTTGAAGTTTAATTATAGCATTCAAGTTTGATTATTTTAATTTAATTAGAGCATCATACTTTGATTTGATTTTAATATGGTATTATAATTTAATTTGATTATAGTTATAACGTTATACTATGCTATATTGCTATTAACGTCAATTTATATCGTAGTGTAAGGATTTTGATCCTATTAGCATCAAGTAATCTTGATTAGGGTTTATTAAATTTCCAATTGGGTTGGGTTGACCCGATTCCATTTTAGGCGGATGTCACAGATTGGACCATCATACCCTTTATCATCAAAACTAGATCAACGGTGAAAAATATGGTTCTGCAGTTAGGCAATATATTTTGGTTCTGCATTGAACCCATCCATATATATATATATATATATATATATATATATATATATATATATATATATATATATATATATATATATATATATATATATATATATATATATATATATATATATATATATATATATATATATATACTACCTTAAAAAGGAAAAATGGTTTCTAAAAATGGAAACTCTTAAAATTAAGAGGTCCAACTCTTTATGCACATGATACAAATAGTGATGCATAAAGCTATACTAATACGATGCAGGTTTGAAAACTCAATACTCAGCTATCCAACAAATATTCCTGATCAATTGCCATTATTATCTCTCATTATCTCCTATATCCGCCCCAACCTTCCCAGATTATTTCAATTTGCCTAATCATGTATCCAACTCCTTTCTCTCTAAGAACCCTAATCTCAGTGACCTGGCGCCACCACTGCCGGCCACCACACCCGACGCACCCACCAGACCACCACCATGACCCTGCTCTGCCTACCTTCGTTATTCACGACAAACAAACACTTTCTCTCTACCTCTCTATCTTTCTCTATCTTTAGACAGTCGCTGGACCCGTCACCGCTTTACACGTAACCTCACCCTTCATGGTTCACCACCACAACACCACGTCTTCCCCCTCTATGCAAAAAGCCACTGCCACTGCTACTTCTCTGAAAATACTTAAAGGGTTGATTCAATGTCTTTCTTCAACACAAGCATTGTTCTACAACTACAAACAGTTACCAATTCAACGAATGCTTGATTTTGACTTCCTTTGTGGTATGCAACCTTACAAACTTTTCTTACTTTTAATGCATGAAACTTTACCTTTTAAATAACATCACATAAACTTTTATCAATCTTTAAAGGGAAGGAAACACCTTTTGCTGGAATCATTAACCTTGGTGCTGAAGGATTCCAGAAAACTATTCTTCGGGCAAGAAGAAACTGTCATACCAGTACATTCAACGTATACTTTACTTTTATATTATAATACATTTCTGATTATAAAAAATTCGACATTATCTTTATATAAATTTACATCCATATTGCAGAAGTAAAGCAGCTTGTGCTGTACATCCCACTGCTGATGTATTCATAAACTTTGCATCATTTAGAAGGTAAATTACCGGTTATAAATGTTTTACTTCTGGTTAAATTTATATTAATGGACTATTAATAAATATTTTGGAATTTTATATTTTATATAGTGCTGCTGCTTCATCAAAACTTGCTCTTAAACAACCTACCGTAAGAGTTGTGGCCATTATAGCTAAAGGTGTTCCCGAATCTGATACCAAGGAGTTGATTTTTTATGCAAGGTCAAACAACAAGGTATGAAATTATGATAATACCCTTGTACCACAGCTTTAATCTTACTTAAACTTAAACTTAAACATTGGTTTTGCAGGTTGTTATTGGGCCAGCAATAGTTGGTGGGATTCAAGCTGGAGCATTCAAGATTGGTGACACTGCTGGAACAATTGATAACATTATACAATGCAAATTATACAGGCATGGATGTGTTGGATTTGTCTCCAAATCTGTAAGTAAAAATATGTTTGACTTTAGTTGACCACCAATTCATGAAACACTACATGTTTTGATCAATTGTGTTAAATGATTTCTATGGTGGTTTAAAATGCAGGATGGGATCTCAAATGAGTTGCACAACACAATCACGTGTGTGACAGATGGAATCTATGAAGGCATTGCTATTGGAGGAGATGTTTTCCCAGTTTCACCCTTTGATCTGATCATGTTTTACGGTTCAACAATATTCCACAGGTATATAAAGCTTTCTTTTTGAATTAATGGATTAAGCTAAAAGACCTGACTTAATGTATCAAGACACCAACCCTTCAGCTATTGACGAATATTGTTAAAATTTTTTGTTGGAATGTAAAGGTAAAATGGTCATTTGGTTTCCTTCAGACCGTTTATTCAGTCTATAAAAGAAACAAACTTTATGCATATAGCTTTTTATCAATGCATACAAGACTTAACGGGAAAAAAAGAAACAGCCCTTTAATATTGTACAATTTATAATTTTTATTAATGTAATTCGTTTGAAAAGTTATGCCTTTTTTGACACTTTAATAATGATTTTAGATTAAAATGATCGTTGTGCTTGGAGAACTCGATGGTAGAGATGAATATTCATTAGTTGAAGCATTAAATCTGGAAAAATCAATTAACAAGTATGTGCTTGGGTCAGTGGAATTTGGGCACGTCTCTTCAAATTTGAAGTTCAATTTGGTCACGCGGTAAGCTTATTATCTTAGTTTCTTAAAGAACAAATTGCAAGAAATAGCAATATACTTTACTCTTTTTACCTATAATAGCAAGGTAATAGCAACGTACTTTGCTCTTTTTTACCTATAATAGCAACATACTTCATTTTTCTTACACATAACAGCGACTTAGAAACAGTTCATTACTCATAATAGTAATGAACTTACGTTTCTTTACCACTACTGCAATATGTAACGTAACAATTAAAGTACAATATATATATTGGTAACAAAATATAACTAAGTTGCTATTGTATGTGATAAAATAAAGTACATTGCTATTATCGATAGAGAATGTAAATACGGTGCTATTATCTGTAAAAACTAAAGTACATTTCCTATATGGTAGCGAGAGTAAAGTAGGTTGTTATTCTCGGAAATTTCCCCTTTCTTAAAATTGGAAGGGTAATATACTCATTTAATATTTTACTTAACCAACAATCAGGGAGCGAAAAGTGGTGGTGAAATGGAGTCTGCACAAGCTAAAAATCAAGCACTTAGGGTGGGGGGAGTAGATCCCTCCCATCCCACTGAACCCACGCGCCACGTCAGCTTTTCTCTCTCCTCTCACTTCCATTTTCCCCATCTTTCACCAATCTTTCACCAATCTTTCACCCATGGAACCAGTACCCACTGAACCCACTGAACCCACAATGCCACATCAGATTCTTAATATTAAATTAAATAAATAATACCCAAAATAATAATTTAATTATATAATATATATATATATATATATATATATATATATATACTCATACATACGTGTGTATGTATATATATGTTTTTGTGTGTGTGTGTATATATATATATATATATATATATATATATATATATATATATATATATATATATATATATATATATATATGTTTGTGTGTATATATGTGTGGGTTCATTGGGTTCACCAAGCCACAACATTCCCATCTTTCGCGAACCCGCATAGGGCGGGGCAGTGGTACCATCGGTACCGACGGTACCGCCGAGCCCAAAGCCATCTTTCACCCATCTTTCGCATTACTCCGTCCACCCTTAAAGATGCTGGAACCGAGGTCCCCACATCATTTGAATCATTTGAAACTTCAATCAAGGAAACATACGAGAAATTACGCTTTCGATGCTTAAAAACCCTACCTTTTATATTCCCTTTTTGCCCTTCACGAACTCAAAAAAGTACGTTGTTTATTTTAGGCCGAGTAGGGCCGGATTACCCCTGTAATGGAAATTACGCCTCCACAAATCCTAAAGATCTTAACTAAGCAATTAAAAGTGGAAAAGTACGCGCACCTACTAATATCATTTCAATCATATGTGACGATAGAGGTATAAATTTTTAACTTTTTTTTCAGTTAATTAATTTATGAAAAATATTATAATTAATTATTATTTTTAGGTGAGGAGCCATGTTATGCGGGGGTACAAATGTCCACAATCGTTGAAAAGGGAATGGGTGTCGGTGACGTAATTTCTCTTTTGTGGTTCAAACGTAGTCTTCCCCGTTACTGCACACAATTCATCGAGGTTTGTTAGTTTTTTTTAATATTTCCGAATATACCCTTGTGTTATGTGTTTTCTCACTAACATAAAAAATTTCAGATTTGCATTATGTTATGTGTTGGTCACGGTACGTGTGTCAGGTGTGTGTTTGGTGCTCACAACACAATCGTAACCGCAAGGGCAGGAAAAGGTTTAGTATCAAGTCTTGATTCAGGTAAGGCGGATTTTTCCTTTTTAAAATGTAAGGGTAAAATGGTCATTTGACCTTATATTTTACAAATCTCTGGAAACAGGTTTGCTTAACAATCGGTCCACAATTTGGTGGTCCGGTCTATGACGCGGCTTATTACTTCAAGCAGTGGCGGACCCAGAACAAAATCACAGGGGTAGCACACAATAGTTCAGGGATAGTACACCGGAAAATTTACACTACAATGAAAAATTTCCCAAAAATTTTGCACTACACTAGAAAATTTAAGGGGTAGCACCTGCTACCCCCCCCCCTAGGAACCCCCTAGGTCTACCCCTGCTTCAAGGATGCTTATGACAGGGTGAGTTCGGTCAACCATGGTCAAACTCAAAGTCAAAGTCAACCAAGTTTGACCTCATACGATCCCAATTCTTTTTTCTTTTTCTTTTTTTTTTGACAGAAACTTTCACCATACGAATTTGTCGAAAGTTTGTTCTACCTCTTGCCAGAGTACAAACCATTTATACATGAATTTTTTTACTATGGTCTTGACTTTCAACTTGTTTGAGTTGTTTCATATTGTTTGCTGTAGTTCACAGTGTCTATAGACGAGTAAAAGCTGATGCTATCGATCGTGGATCATTCTTCTATTTTTGATTATAGCAATGGCCTTGGCATTTTTACTTTGGGGTCGGCAAGACAACAAGAAGCATATAAGTCTTTGCACCATTGAACCAACTTCAAGTGTAAATTCATGGCTCAGTTATGCAAAACTAATGACTTGGTGATCCCTTATTTCATGTGCATTATCCAAGGATTTTGCAAGTAAAAGGAGTCTCCGGTGATGCAGCCTCTGCCACCTAACAATGATTATTAGCTTATATATTCTATATATTAAGTTTTTTCTTAGTAGATAGATGCAGTAAAAGCTCAAAACTTTGTTTACCACATGTGTAGTTTTAACCCTTTGTTGAATGAAATGGAAAATTGCCATATATTAAAACATATATGATCATGAACTTTTTTAAATTTAATGGCATGATTAATGAAAACAACTAATACAAACTGTAATTTTAGTGCATTTAGAGATGGTGCAACATTTCGGTCTACCGTCCACACATGACCAAGAGATTGGCGTATCTCAACTACCACCTTTGTTGACCCAAAAAATTTACAGCTTAGGTGCTTATTATAATTATTATCTAGGATGAATCATAAACTCAGAAAACGTTGTTGCTTAATGTATGGTGTTACAAGGTTCGAAATTTGGTCACACAAACAACATGGTGTTGGCCCCTATCAATTTGTGTCCCGCCGCATTGCGCAGGAACACAACTAATATATATATATATATATATATATATATATATATATATATATATATATATATATATATATATATATATATATATATATATAGAGTTAGTATTAAATGAAATTAGTATATATTGTGAAAATGTAGGACTTAATATGGACCATCAGATTCAAATAATCAATGGTTGTGATGAGAATGGCATTTTTGTAATAAATATAAAGAATGTACGCGTGTTTAATGAGAATCAAACGACAGAGGGCAAATCGGTCAAATTGAATTAGAAAATCAGAACTGAACATATTTATAATCGGTTACAATAACACACAATCATCAGAATTTAATTACACGATCAAAAAAATTACAATCCGATATCCCGATTCAACTCCGACAAGAACAATTCTCCAGCGTCTGCATTCTTCAAGAGGTGAACCATTCTCTGAGAATATGTAAAAAAAAATAAGAAACTGGGTTAATATGAACATTCTCTGAGAATATGTACAGAGAATACGTAAAAAATATAAGAAACTAGGTTAATATGAACCATTCTCTGAGAATATGTACAGAGAATATGTAAAAAAAATAAGAAACTTGGTTAATGTGAACTATTCTCAGAGAATGGTTTGTAAAATGGTTGTTGACGTAAAAAAATAGTTACGTAAGAATATTTATACCATTCTCAGAGAATGGAGTGATTATATATGTTTACAGAGAGCTGAGAAATACTATATGGAAAGCCTCATTCTCTGAGAATGCCCTATTCTCTGAGAATGCCTCATTCTCTGAGAATGAATGTGAACCATTCTCTGAAGGAATGCTACTGCATTCTCATAGATATTCATCCACATTCTCTGAGAATGCCTCTCAGTAACCCAGAAGAAAAAAAAGGCGGAGATCGATTTTTTTAAACCTGCAAATTAGACCGATTGCTTCAAAACCAACTTGATCGTGCTTCAATTTGCTTCAATCCACATACTACCGTTCTCAAAACATGCAGTGGTCACTGTTTCGTGTGTGTTTGTGTGGCCGGAGGACGGATGGTCGGTCTGCGTGGTCGGAGAAGGAACGGCCCGAGTCAACGAACCCGGTTGTAGATCTGGAAAATGGAAGGTTAGGGTTTTCACCGGAAGGTCTCTGGTGTTCGGAACCGGTGTCGGTAGGCCAGGAACCGGAGATTTAGCGGGTGAAATCGGCTGTTGCAGGTCGGTGTTCTCCAATGGTGGGCATCGATCTGAGATTCAGAGAGAGAGAGAGAGCGAAGGAGGCGGCGGTCTCTGGTGGTCGCAGAGGTGAACGGAGAGCAGCGGAAAGGTCACCGGCGGTGGTGATTGAATGCGACAGCGGGTGGTGGGCGGCTGTTGCTTGAGGTCGTGCGACAGAAGAGAGGGAGAAGGAGGGAGGCGATCGTCCGGTGGTGTGAGCAGGTGGCGATCGGCGGTGATTGCAGACAGACCGGAGAAGAGAAAGAGTGGAGGCCGGAGAAGAGGAAAGCGTAGGATCGGGTAGAAAGCCTGATTAGGGTTCCAGTGTTCGATTTGGGTTTTGAGAGAGAGAGAGAGAATAATGGTGGAGGGAATATTAATTGAGCGTATAATAAGGTTTTAATTTACTAAAGTGCCCCTCACAAATGATTGGTCCAGAATCAATCCTACAATCACACAATATTTAGAAAATGTATTTGAACCTACATCTATATATATATATATATATATATATATATATATATATATATATATATATATATATATATATATATATATATATATATATATATATATATATATATATATATATATATATATATATATATATATATATATATATATTCCTAACACAACTCACAAACTCAAATGGATAATAAATATGCCTCTTCGTTAGTCACCTTGATATCTATCCAATCTATCAACCCAATTTATACACTAATAACACCTCATTAGTATAATAATAAAATGCCTAAATTTTAGAAACACGATATTGTAACAATAACTAACTCACCGACATATCTACCCATGCAGAGATTATTTGTATCAGTAGTACTTCGGCCAATATGAAATAGCTTGATGAGATCGTAAAAATGACCATGAATATCACCATAAACTGTAAATGGATAGTTCATAGGTTACACAGTATATTCCTTTATAAGTATATTCCTAAAATGATCGAAAAGTGTTTCACCTATGATTCTGTTAACACCTTGCGACCCTCTAGTGATTTCATATAAGATTCATGTCGATCTGTCAATGGCTACAAGTATAACACTATCTTAATCATAAATGGTTTTCACCTCTAATTCCATCAATGCCTTGGGGCAGTCTAGTGGTTTCACCCCCGGTTCACATAAATCATATGAACGTGTATAATTATACCACAGGGTAAAGATTTTACACCTCTATCCATGATGGTGAGGTCACAACGATCGAGAAGGTCTTGAGGCTATCATGGGGTATTCATCGGAGAAGAAGAGGGGCGATGGTGCTCTAATGCTATCACCGGTGGTTGTGATCTATTGGCTTGGAATATAAATTCAGATATGAGAAAAGGTATATATATATATATATATATATATATATATATATATATATATATATATATATATATATATATATATATATATATATATATATATATATATATATATATATATATATATATATATATATATAGAGGTAGGATAAAATGAGGAGGGTTAAAAGGTTGAGAATATGAGAATAAATCTCAACCATTCAGTTTTCAAGATCTGTGGCTGATTTAAATAGGATAATTACTATGCTTTTAAAATAAATAAATGATTTTATTCCATTTAATCTGAAGAAAAGGGTATTAAGGTAATTTAGTTTTTACCGGTTTCCACAAAATCAGCTATTAGATTTAGGAAATCTCACGTTTCTATCTTTAAAAACATTCCAAAAATTTTCGCCTCTTTCTACCCTTATTCTCCCTCGACTAACTCACGATTTTGGAAAAGTTAACCACGTCGTTCCTTCCTTCCCCCGTCGCTGTTCCGTCACCGCCGGCAATGGACTCATACCGCCGTTCGACCATGGACCCCCGTCCACCGGATCTTCCACCTGATACGGTGCCGCCCCCTGTGTACGACCTTTCTCCATCGATTCTTGGGCGTGCTCGAAGAGAGAGAGTTGGGTCGTCTTTGGCGATTATGCTCAATCCCCGCTCAGTGGTTAAGAAATCGATTCTTCGGATGGGTTTGACCAGGTAGCGTTCCTGAATCTACCTTCGAGACCCCTTACTAATCCTGCTTCTACTGTTGATTGCTCCCTGATGGATGAATGAGGTAAGCTTGAATTCGTCTCCCCCAGTGGTGAATTTGAATAGCGATAACTCTTCTGGTGATATTAAAGGGGAACCCATTTACCTCCTTATTAAAGGTGATAAAATAACACATTCTTTTTCGATTCCATCATATTGTCGTCCTACTTGATTTTTGGAAAAAAGATAAATGAGTTAAGTGTCTATTTTTTCATTTATAATTTTTTTAATCGGGTTGTAGCTTAGCTATTAGTTATTCTAGAAATGCACAACTTTGAAAAGCGTCACTGGTTTGTCATCATCTGCAGGGGGATTATCGGTGCATGTGACTTGTACTAAATACTTCTCCTATTTGGTTTTAATAGTGACCAAACAATGAAACTAATATTACTAAATCAACGATTAAGTCTTTAAATTTTTATAAACTTTTCTATCTGGAAAAGTGATTAGCTATTCACCATTGATGAGAGGTGTTAGTCATAAATGATTATAGATATAATCATATATGATTATAGTTATAATCATAGATGATTATAGTTATAAAAGTCTAAATATTAGAACATCAGTTATAACTTAGGATAGGTTTAATATGCTCATAATCATATATGATTATAATTGCATAAATGATTAAAATATCAATTAAGTTATAATCATTTGTGATTATAATGTAGATTTCTTTATCATGGGCATAATCATTTTTTGATATCTTTGAACTTATTTTGCAGGTGTGAATGTAAAAACAACAATGATCATATTCATGTATGCCCCATCTTTGTTTTTTATGTGTGATGGTAGCAACAAGAATAACGATCAAGACTACAACATCGGCGAATTCATTTTATGATTAAATGTGTATTTATTTAAGAACAATGGTGTATTCATGTATGATTAAATATATATTCATTTTATGATTAGATGTCTATTCACTTACGATTATATGTATATTTACATATCATTGAATGCTTATTCATTTATGATTACAGGTTTATTGATTAATGATTAGATGCGTATTTGGTAATTTTTATGAACCTTATCTTGAAAAACGATATTTCGATAAAAAAATCATCTAAATCAACTTATACGAATAAAAAAACTGATATTTCGATAAAAAACGATAAAAATGATTTATACTATCTGTTAATTAAAAAAAATCAATCAAATACTTTTTTTTAGGAAACGATAAAAATTAAGCGTTAATCATTGATGAATAAGACTGATTATCACACCATCACAGAATTTAATCATTGATGAATTATACACGAATTTGACAGTTGCTATTTCGAGATTATCCTTGATTTGTGGAATAAGATCACTATAAATATGGTAATATCTTGATCATATCCATGATTATAGGTAGCATTTATTAATTTATTTCTGTTTATTGTAAATATAATTATATATTTACTAATATACCCTTATGATTTCATTGGTCCACATTCATTCTCACTATCTCAACATTTTTATCCTCCTCATTTTAACCTCTCCCTATATATATATATATATATATATATATATATATATATATATATATATATATATATATATATATATATATATATATATATATATATATATATATATATATATATATATATATATATATATATATATATATAACGTCAGGATCTTGTTAGATCCAAAATACTCGTGAGATCTTGAGATCTCTTAAACTAATTTTTATTTTTCAAAAAAAAAAAATTACTTAATGCACTAAGTCGCTTATATTTAATATATATATTTTTAAAAATGTACATATACGAAATGTGCATCTTCAAGAAAATCAACTTTTTTAAAGATTTTTTTTTTGACGAAATGCCTTATATATAAGCGACTTAATGAATTAAGTCACAATTTTGAAAAAAAAATTATAGTCTAGGAGTTCTCAAGATCTCATGAATATTTTGGATCTTACAATAACCAAACTCTCTCTCTCTCTCTCTCTCTCTCTATATATATATATATATATATATATATATATATATATATATATATATATATATATATATATATATATATATATATATATATATATATATATATATATAAACCAGAGAACAAGAATCTGTCTAATATTCGAACCAAAATCAATACAATATCGAAAGGAATTCGAATCAAGTAGCAATCAAACCAATTATTCGAACCAAATAACAATGATGGACCAATCCGTTCATTGATTTGTTTCCTCAAATTCGATTTAACAAAAGTGTTCAACAGAAAAGTGTTCAATATTGAATTTCAAAATCAATTCTAACCTACATTCACCATATTCATTACTGAACATTCATATTTGAAGAACACGGATTAATTGATGTACCTGTGATCTGCGAAACGCTTCATCAATTTCAGTCATCAGCTAGGCAATAGTATCATTCGAAATCAACATCAGTTCCGATTCAGTTCACTGATTTCATAATTCACTTCGTTTTCAACTTTTTCTGATTTCATCTTCGATGCTTGCACACAGTGATCCAAATCGAAGGCAACAAATCACTTTCAATCTGATTCAATACCACAAGTTTATAAATGTTCAATAATCTATGTTTATTAATGAACATTCTTCATTGTTCATTAGTGAACATTTAGACAATGACATCTGGTATCTCAATTTTGACTTAAATCCAACTATAAAATGTAAAATATGATCAATAAAATAAAAAACTAGAATACTTTAAGAAATCAAGCATTTAATGCCTTTGCTGGTGGAAGGAGATGGTGAGGTCGTCAATGGAGAAGTAGACGATCGGAAATAGAATGAGACCTACGATGAGAGATGAGCGAAAGATCAAAAGGAGCTCAGGCGTCGGTGATGAGCTCTCGATTTGGAATCTTGATTCGATTTGTATCGTTTCAATTAGAGAGGATACACAGATATCGGGATTAAATTTAGCAATTCCATGATTTACGCTTTCAATTTGAAGAGGTGTAACACCCGACTTTTAAAACAAAACACCCCTGAAAATTTTTCATTTAAAAATACAGGTTTTTATACATAAAACCATAACAAAGGGGTATATTTTAAGAAACACGGGTACAAGTGTATCAAGGAGAGTATATATTACCATAATCTCCTTTGAAGCCGGGCTGCTACTGACAGCATCTACAAGTCCTACTTCAAAGTCACGGACTCTATCTTGTCCCCTATCAGTATCATGCTAACCTGCAGGGACAGTAACAAATATCGTGAGCTATAAAGCTCAGTGAGTAATCATATCTGCAAATAACGTGTACAATACAAATACAATCATATAACTGTCTGGATATCGAATCCAGACTACTAGCCTTACTGGCTAACCGTATGTATCTGAGGATTTCGTATCCTACCGCCTAGCCTTACCGGCCGAATCGTAATATCATGTGATTTTCGAATCACATCCGAACATTGTACACTTGTCATATCCAGTCTGTTATTTGCATACCCTTCCAATCCATTCTGTATCATTTCTGTCCCATCTTTCTTAGTCATACCTGACTATACCATATATCATGACTATATAAGTCATATCATTTGTCGTGGCTATACAAGCCGTACCAAATCATTCCTTGCATATGAATCATAGCCCGCAGGCCGCACTAACAGGGTTTAATACCCGATATCATAACAAAAAGGCCGTACCGTGTACCTGTAACAAAATCATAGCCCGAAGGCCGCATCGGAGACATAGCCCAAAGGCTGCACCGGAGTCATAGCCAACAAGGCCGCACCATCTATTAACAGTTTCTTCACGATCAAATATGGCTCACGGGAAGATCCCGCTGTTGCCTAGACTCACGGCTGGTTCCGGTATTGTCTATAAAAGTAAATATATGGCTCACAGGAAGATCCCGCTGTTGCCTAGACTCACGGCTGGTTTCGGTATTGTCTATATTTTATTGACTCACGGCTGGTCCCGGTCTTGTCAATAAAGGTTTGACTCACAGCTCCGTTCTTGTCTATTATAGACTCACGGCTTATCTGGTATTGTCGCACCATTTATATCGACTGACTCACAGCTCCGTTCTTGTCTATAATAGACTCACGGCTTATCTGGTATTGTCATGTCATTGTGTATATATATATATGTATTGACTCACAGCTCCGTTCTTGTCATCGCAATGACTCACGGCTTATCTGGTATTGTCGTTTACATATATTTTTACACATGTCATTTTCGTCCCTCGAAGCCATTTCAACCTGTAACAAATCAATCATCATATATCACATATGATATCAGTGAGATTACTCACCTGGATGCTAGCTGCATTTACATTCCGGTTGTTTCTTGCCTTTGCGTGCACCACAACCATTTTGTCCCAAACCTATATATTCATTTATATACCAAATGATAATAGGTTAACAATCATTCCAATTAACTCTAATACAATAGAGTTCAATAAAATATCATTACAAACAATGCCCAGTTAATAAACTTTCCGTTTACTAACTTTTATTGAATTTTTACTATTCACCGAGGCATTCGAATTGATCTACAGTGCCCCCGAGGGGTCGAAAACTCAATTTAATAATTTTCCCAAACTTTTCAGACCATAACGAGCCTATGGTCCAAATTTGAGCTAAAACGGACAAGCCAAACGAAAGTTAGCGAGTCGGAAGTCCCCTGTCTGGCCCCTGCTGGGAGGCGCACTGCGCCAGGAATCAGGCGCACTGCGCCTGGGCGCACCCCGCCCTGATCCTGGGCGCACTGCGCCCTGCGCCTGTGCAGAGCTCCTGGACAGTCGCGATTTATGCACTGTAGCAAGCAGTTTTGGACCATTAAGTCCTTAATCCAGTCCTTAATCGATTGGGGTTTGTTCTAGGACCAAAACCTTATACTTTAACAAGGTTTTCAACCATCCAAAACAACCAAATCAATCAAAATGAAGAATTAGGGTTCTTAGTTCTAACAACCCCAAACTTCAAATTCATCACTAATAGCAATCTACTTCCATTTTTAACATATGTTCTTACTACTTGAACATGTTTAAGCCCAGAAATCATATAAACATCATGGATTATGGCTGAAAATACAGATTTTCGTCCACTCCATGAAGACCCATCAAGAACACACAAGAACTTGGCTAGAAATCAAATTACTAACCTTTCAAGCCTAGGAATCATCAATTCCATGCTATGAATCCAATTCCATGCTTCAAGCTTCAAGAATTTCCAGGTTTTAGCTCTCAAAACTCATTCCCGTAGCTGCACCAAATGGCCAGTCAAAGAGAGTCAACTCTCTCATTTATACCCCAAAACTTTACAATTTTGGTCCTTAAGTTCATTTTCTTGAACTTTAACCACAATAACCAAGTTTTATTACAATAAAACTTTCATTTCTTACATTTTTGCCACAACCAACAATATTTTTCATATTTGGTCTTTCACATGGTCAAATGACCAAATTACCCTTTTGCGGTAAAACGACCAAAAATCAATTTTTATAACATTTTAAGTTCAAAACTCAAAATATTATTTCAACCCAAATACTTTTCTGTCCAAAAGACCAATTTACCCTTCCAAGGTAATATGACCATTTTACCCTTTTTATTATATTTATAAAAAGAGTATCTTGGCGTTACAAATTCTCCCCTCCTTCAAAAGATTTCGTCCCCGAAATCATACAAGGAGTTGAGGGTATATCTCCCTCGTTCCACTTTCGGTCTTCCACATCATGTCGGAAACTATATGGTATTGCCTAAGCACTTAACCATACTAGTCTTCTTATCTTGTGGTTAGATCACAATCCGCATCTCATTCCTCCGGTTGTCCCGGTTACCTTATCTACGTATCTTTCTTCATCTATTTTTCATCTTGTCATAAGGGATTTGTTGGAAATTATCAATACATAATTCCTTTCTTGTCATCCCAAACAGATTTTTAACCTATCCAAAAGATTACTTTTCGTATTACCATATTCCTTTACTTGGAATCCCAAAGGCTTATACTCAGCGATTCACACACCACTTTATATTTTCTTGACCATTCTTCGATTTCGATCGTACTCATCAAGTCTTTTCTTCAGTTTGTGCAACCAACAAGGATCTAGCCCACGGCTTTATCGCATCTTCAATCCAATAAATCGGAGGATATCATGGTATTCCATACCATTCTTCATGTGAATCATCAAACTACTAGCATGCAAGCTACTATTTCTTGCCAATTTCTATCAGGGATAGCAGATTTTCTCATCTTCGACTAGGTCTTCTGTGCAATTTCCAAGCACATCTTCTAAAATCTGCATCACTAGGTCGCTTTATTTATCAATATACACTACTTGCAGAGACTTTATCGCAAAGTCTATAACAATGTTGTCCCATTTCTTCACTGGGGCCAACAACTGTTAAATTTCTTCACACATTTCTAACGGTTAGACTTTACTTTACGTACGAGTCAAATACTCTTCATGTGTCTTTCAATGTCTTTCTTCTGTCCCGGCCACCAACACATAGGTTTTATCGACCTATCCAGTCTGGTATTGCCCCGGGTATACTGCATATATAGTACAAAATACATCTTTTCAAGATGATTTTTCATGTTCCAATTACTTTGGAATCCACATTTACAACCACCAAGGTTTTTAAATTACTAAGATTTTCAATTAGCTCCTGCTAATATCCAGTAATTCATCCATTTATCACGTTTTAAATCTTGCACACTTCTCCCTGTGCTACCCGAATCAACTCAGGTAATAAATTTGCCACACTCATACATGTGGATGTAACCTTCTAAGGTTACTCTTTTCAATTCCAGGCATCTATAACCACGTCTTTCTTTCTGAGATGGTACAAGATTCCATAACCGAAATCTTTAAGTCACCCATCTATCTTTTATCTAGCTCATATATAGCTTCTTTTCTGATCAATAAAGTATTTCAAACTCTAATGATCCACATAAACAATAAGCTTTACACTATATAGATAGTGTTTCCAAAGCTTCATACCAAAATTATAGATGCTACTGTAACATCATGCATCTACAGTCAATTTTGGATACATCCCTATAATCCAATTTAGCTTCTCCACTTAGCATCAATGCTAACGTCAGAAATTCACATAAGGTTTATCCCAAACCTTTACAAGATATCTGGGTCTTTCTATCACTCAAACTTTATACTTTTATTAGTCAACCTTAGTCAACTGAACAACAATCAAGGAGCAGCTTACTACAACTCTCCCATAGCAACTCGCCAATCCAAGGAAACTACTACTAATTCAGTCAGATTCCAAGGCGGTTTCTGTCTTATCACATTAGTATTTCCACTGTATCTACTTTATCATCTCTGGCATTATTAACATGCCCAAAAAATGTAAATCTTCTTTTAGCCCAAATTTCCATACTTGGAGAATTTTACACATCACTTAACTCAGTGAAGTAATCTCCAATGTCTGGTACAAACGTACCTCATATACGATCTGGGTTCGAGAATATCAGATTCTCATTAGTCAATGCACATATGCATCAACTTGTCTTTCTTCTTTTCAACAAGATAGGGTTCCATACGATGACACACACGGTCATAAAATACCCCAATTCAAAAAATTTCTTCCAGTTGTTTTCCAACTCTGTCATCTCTACAGATGCTAATCAATATAGAGCCTGAATAGCAACAACGGCTCTCAAAATCAGTTTAATCATAAACTTTTCTCGCCTATTTGGCAGAAATCTTGGAAGTTCTTTTCAAAAGAAACATCCGAGAATTTATTCAAAGTAGTACACTACTATCACTGCTTTTTCTAACTTGGCCAATACCACGTATGCCAATTATAACATCATTCTCTTACTAACTCTTTACTGAGTTTAAGCAAAGAATATAACCAATATTCTCAACAACAGTTATTTACCATGGATTTCCCTCCATTTCATTTCTGTTTCCTGAACTATCATGTTCATTTTTCGACAATACATGTTTGCATAATTCCTTGCTAACCAATTCATAAGCTCCATTGCTTCATATTCACTGGTAGTCATCAGCTTTAGATTCATAGGGAAAATGGTCCCGTAAATCCTAGGCAAACTACCTTCCAGGTGTTCAATATCTAGAACATATTCGCTATCTGCAATAGCTACTTCCAACTTTTCATCCATAATCATTGATGAAATATTCAATCAAGACATCAAGTCATCGATCCAAAACATAGCTTCATGGATCAAATATAACCTACACGGGTTATATTTTGAACAATTATATCGGAGATCATATCGGTCTCCTCACAAGCATCTTCCAAAATCTGTTGAAATGCTCAAGGCACCACTGGTCCTTTTTAACCATTCATTTCTTCTCTCTTTCTTTCCTGGGTTCATTACCCGTTACTCCACATTTAGCATGTGAGTATTTCATAAGGAAATGATCTATAGTTCCACGCTGGAACCACTTCCGTCCCATCCAACAAACTCGAGCAATATGCTCCCATTTTCTGCAATTTCACCATGTCAACGGTAGAATCTCAACTCTCAAATTTTCCGAGTGCTTTTCCTGCACTTCTTATACCACATCTTCTTTTCGTTCCGGTCTCTTCCCTTTAAGGTTAGACCTAATTCGTGTTAACTTCTTCTGAGAAGTCCACTAATATTTCTGCTTTTCTTGTAGTCTCAACTACTGTTCTTTCACCTTGAATATCAACCAAGGTGAACAACCGATTTCTTTTTCTGACCACTACAGCTACTACTGCTTATCAGGTGGATTTTTCTGCTTTTCGTCCCCTTTTTGCTCCACGTACTACGGAGTCTTGAGAAGGGTTGGTCTATTTCCTAGAGCTTCGCGCCCTAAATGTCTCCCAAGGAGATTCACAATTTATACTTCTTATACGTCAGAAGTCGGCAACAGATAGGTTATATATGTATAATAACAACTATATACACCTAACTATGCATCGTGTCTACTATCTCATGGGTTTAAGTCCAGGAATCTACTCTATAGACACCTAGTTCACTTAAACCACGGCTCTGATACCAACTTGTAACACCCGACTTTTAAAACAAAACACCCCTGAAAATTTTTCATTTAAAAATACAGGTTTTATACATAAAACCATAACAAAGGGGTATATTTTAAGAAACACGGGTACAAGTGTATCAAGGAGAGTATATATTACCATAATCTCCTTTGAAGCCGGGCTGCTACTGACAGCATCTACAAGTCCTACTTCAAAGTCACGGACTCTATCTTGTCCCCTATCAGTATCATGCTAACCTGCAGGGACAGTAACAAATATCGTGAGCTATAAAGCTCAGTGAGTAATCATATCTGCAAATAACGTGTACAATACAAATACAATCATATAACTGTCTGGATATCGAATCCAGACTACTAGCCTTACTGGCTAACCGTATGTATCTGAGGATTTCGTATCCTACCGCCTAGCCTTACCGGCCGAATCGTAATATCATGTGATTTTCGAATCACATCCGAACATTGTACACTTGTCATATCCAGTCTGTTATTTGCATACCCTTCCAATCCATTCTGTATCATTTCTGTCCCATCTTTCTTAGTCATACCTGACTATACCATATATCATGACTATATAAGTCATATCATTTGTCGTGGCTATACAAGCCGTACCAAATCATTCCTTGCATATGAATCATAGCCCGCAGGCCGCACTAACAGGGTTTAATACCCGATATCATAACAAAAAGGCCGTACCGTGTACCTGTAACAAAATCATAGCCCGAAGGCCGCATCGGAGACATAGCCCAAAGGCTGCACCGGAGTCATAGCCAACAAGGCCGCACCATCTATTAACAGTTTCTTCACGATCAAATATGGCTCACGGGAAGATCCCGCTGTTGCCTAGACTCACGGCTGGTTCCGGTATTGTCTATAAAAGTAAATATATGGCTCACAGGAAGATCCCGCTGTTGCCTAGACTCACGGCTGGTTTCGGTATTGTCTATATTTTATTGACTCACGGCTGGTCCCGGTCTTGTCAATAAAGGTTTGACTCACAGCTCCGTTCTTGTCTATTATAGACTCACGGCTTATCTGGTATTGTCGCACCATTTATATCGACTGACTCACAGCTCCGTTCTTGTCTATAATAGACTCACGGCTTATCTGGTATTGTCATGTCATTGTGTATATATATATATGTATTGACTCACAGCTCCGTTCTTGTCATCGCAATGACTCACGGCTTATCTGGTATTGTCGTTTACATATATTTTTACACATGTCATTTTCGTCCCTCGAAGCCATTTCAACCTGTAACAAATCAATCATCATATATCACATATGATATCAGTGAGATTACTCACCTGGATGCTAGCTGCATTTACATTCCGGTTGTTTCTTGCCTTTGCGTGCACCACAACCATTTTGTCCCAAACCTATATATTCATTTATATACCAAATGATAATAGGTTAACAATCATTCCAATTAACTCTAATACAATAGAGTTCAATAAAATATCATTACAAACAATGCCCAGTTAATAAACTTTCCGTTTACTAACTTTTATTGAATTTTTACTATTCACCGAGGCATTCGAATTGATCTACAGTGCCCCCGAGGGGTCGAAAACTCAATTTAATAATTTTCCCAAACTTTTCAGACCATAACGAGCCTATGGTCCAAATTTGAGCTAAAACGGACAAGCCAAACGAAAGTTAGCGAGTCGGAAGTCCCCTGTCTGGCCCCTGCTGGGAGGCGCACTGCGCCAGGAATCAGGCGCACTGCGCCTGGGCGCACCCCGCCCTGATCCTGGGCGCACTGCGCCCTGCGCCTGTGCAGAGCTCCTGGACAGTCGCGATTTATGCACTGTAGCAAGCAGTTTTGGACCATTAAGTCCTTAATCCAGTCCTTAATCGATTGGGGTTTGTTCTAGGACCAAAACCTTATACTTTAACAAGGTTTTCAACCATCCAAAACAACCAAATCAATCAAAATGAAGAATTAGGGTTCTTAGTTCTAACAACCCCAAACTTCAAATTCATCACTAATAGCAATCTACTTCCATTTTTAACATATGTTCTTACTACTTGAACATGTTTAAGCCCAGAAATCATATAAACATCATGGATTATGGCTGAAAATACAGATTTTCGTCCACTCCATGAAGACCCATCAAGAACACACAAGAACTTGGCTAGAAATCAAATTACTAACCTTTCAAGCCTAGGAATCATCAATTCCATGCTATGAATCCAATTCCATGCTTCAAGCTTCAAGAATTTCCAGGTTTTAGCTCTCAAAACTCATTCCCGTAGCTGCACCAAATGGCCAGTCAAAGAGAGTCAACTCTCTCATTTATACCCCAAAACTTTACAATTTTGGTCCTTAAGTTCATTTTCTTGAACTTTAACCACAATAACCAAGTTTTATTACAATAAAACTTTCATTTCTTACATTTTTGCCACAACCAACAATATTTTTCATATTTGGTCTTTCACATGGTCAAATGACCAAATTACCCTTTTGCGGTAAAACGACCAAAAATCAATTTTTATAACATTTTAAGTTCAAAACTCAAAATATTATTTCAACCCAAATACTTTTCTGTCCAAAAGACCAATTTACCCTTCCAAGGTAATATGACCATTTTACCCTTTTTATTATATTTATAAAAAGAGTATCTTGGCGTTACAAGAGGAAACGTAAATCAAATCAGTTTATGCATAATGATATTCCAATTCTACCCCTGCCAGTTCATAATGGTATTCCAATTACTAGTTTTGACATTTGTCATTCATTGAACAATCCAATGGCTTAAAAGGAGGTTATCCATATATATATATATATATATATATATATATATATATATATATATATATATATATATATATATATATATATATATATATATATATATATATATATATATACATATATATACACATACATATATATATATATATATATATATATATATATATATATATATATATATATATATATATATATATATATTATATATACATACATACATACATACATACATACATACATACATACATACATACATACATACATACATACATATATATATATATATATATATATATATATATATATATATATATATATATATATATATATATATAGGTTAAGGTCGAAATTAGTCACTTAACTTTTCTGTTTGTGCTTGTTTGGTCACTTAACTAACTTAAAGTTGTAAATGGTCACTTAATTTTTGTAGTTATTATGGAAATGGTCACTCTTACCGGGTATAACCATTTACTTGCTCACGTGGCTTTTTTAATCCCACTTGGCAGTATACATGGCTTTTTTTAATCAGACGTGGCATAATACGTGGCTTTTGACCTTGACCGGATTTGAAACCACATTAAAGAAAGACGTAAAGTCAGTTTAAATGTTCGTATTCTTCGACTTTTCCCCTCGTTTTTCACAGAATCTTCAACGGGTGTGGTTCTTCGATTAAGCCGTCGTGATATTCGTCTTTCAAGGAACGACTCTAAAAATCAGGTATGCAACGAAACACTAAAAATCACCAATTCCATTCATGTTCTTCGTCTTCAACAGTTGTGATGTTCGTAATTGTCAGGGTCGTTATTTGGAAGACATAATCTTGGAAAATCGGCCTCGCAATTGGTATAATCGGTGCGTAATTTTCTTGCCACAAGCACATTTAGGTTTGAGTGTCGATTTCTTGCCATAATTTTCTTGTAAATTGAGTGTCGATTTCTTGTTAATAGTAAACAGATGTTGACTGTTAAAGTTAGATATGATGGGGCTTTTGTTCCAAATCCCTTAAAGTATGAAAGGGGTTGCAAGATAACAGTTTCTGATGTTGATTTTGAAGCAATGGAGTACCCAAACCTAGTAGAGTACCTCTTTAAATTGACCAATTGCACCATAAAAACCTATTTTACTCTGTTGGAAATCAATCATTGGTAAGAAGTTTAAAGTTACTGATGTGTGATATAGATTTCAAGTAATGTAAAACTCAGGGACATCTTAATGGTGGTAGAATTTCTATGTATATTGACCGTCATGACTATGACGTACTAGAGTGGATTGCAGAGGAAACCATTAATGTAGATGATGTTGAATTCAGATCTGAACTTTATGGGACTGATAAGGAACAAGATGATGAAATTGAGGGTCAAGAGGATGAGGAAGATCATGCTTTGGCTGGTAATTGCCCTATGGAACATGAAATTGATGAGGACATAATAGCAACCAAGACAAGCCATGACGATCCATTCTTGAATGAGTTGGTTACAAATACCAATGATGAAGGAAAATCAACAAACAATATGTTTCCTTCACATAACCCAACAGTGGATTGGAAGGAAATGAAACCTGTTTGTGGCATGCGTTTTCAAGACAAAGAACAACTAAGAAACTTGCTTACAAACTACTCGGTGGCACAAGGATACGATTTGTATTTTGAGACTAACGATAAATTTTGGGTACTTGTGCGTTGTGGGAGACAAAAAAAAAGAAGAAAAAGGTTGTCCATTTCGATTGTGGGCATCGTGGATGTCCGACGAACGAACTTTGCAGATTAAAACATTCGAGGCAACTCATAATTGTGCAAGGATATTTCATGGTGGATCACTTGTGACATTTAAATGGATTGCAAAACAATATCAAAGACAAATACAAGAAAACCCAAACATGAGTATTCGCAAGATGCAAGATGATATTAAAGAAAAGTTTAATCTGAAGGCAAGTATGGGTTAGTGCAAAAGAGCCAAGAAAGCTGCTCTAGAAGAGCTTGAAGGCCGTTTAGAAGATCATTACGCAAAATTGTGGAGCTATGCAGAGGAATTGAGGAGATCTAACCCTGGTTCAACATTTAGATTAGATGTCAATAGCATGCCCGACGGAAAGAATTACTTTAACCATTTCTATGTTTGTTTCAAAAGTGTAAAAGATGGGTGGATAGAGGGTTGCAGAAGAGTGATTAATCTCGATGGGTGTTTTTTGAAGGGTGTTTGCCAAGGGGAGTTACTTTCAGCGGTTGGACGTGATGCAAACAATCATATTTACCTAATTGCATGGGCTGTTTGCACCGTAGAAAACAAGGAGGCGTGGAAATGGTTTTTAGAATTGTTGAAGGAAGACCTAGGGGTAGCACTTGATACTGGTAATGGAATTACAATTATCTCAGACCAGCACAAGGTATGCGTCTATTCTTAGCTAATATTTATTTGATGTCATATTAACGAAACCATTTTTTTAATGTTTTATTAGGGGTTAATTGAAGCTGTGGAAGAAGTTATACCACAGGCAGAACATTGCCAATGTGCGAGACATATATATGCCAACTTCCTGAAAAGGTTCAAAGGTGAATTCTTCAAAGTAACATTTTGGAAGGCAGCCAAGTCAACAACTGAACAAGACTTTGCATTTTTCATGAAACAAATCAAGGATGTTAGTGAACCTGCATATGTGTATTTAAAGGACAAGCAACCTAAAACTTGGTCAAGGGCCTTCTTTCAAGTAGATAGAGCATGTGATGCAGTTGAGAATGGAGTCTCCGAGAGTTTTAATAGTGCTTTTATACATAGTCGTAGGAGGCCGATAATTACAATGCTAGAAGAGATACGGTTGTTTGTTATGGAAAGATCCTACCAAATGAAGCTTAAAGGAAGAAAATGGGAGCATGAACTGTGCCTATCAACCAGGGACAAATTAGGTGCACTTAAAAAGGCACAAAGGTAAAATGTTTACCATTTTTTACAAGTTAATCATTTTTATCAAGTTTAACAGTTTGCCATTATAACCTTTTGTTTTAAAACAGGTACTGGGGAGTCTTTCCAAGTGGATTCCAACAGTTTGATGCTAGAAACGGCAATGAAGCTTATAGTATTGATATAGAAAAGAGGATATGCACATGCAGAGGATGGCAACTAACTGGAATACCATGTGTGCATGGTGTTGCAGCATTGGCGTATCTCAACCTAAATGTTGAAGACTATGTCTCTTTGTGGTTTAAGACAGACATGTTTCGTAACGCTTACATGTATAACATAAACCCAGTTAATGGAAGTGCAATGTGGCCCGTGACTTTGTTGCCACCCAAGAAAAGACGCATGCCTGGGAGACCAACCATCAAAAGAAAAAGGGACATATCTGAAAAAGAAGAAAGGTCTGGCAAGCATTCAGTGACTAAGAAGGGTACTGTGATTACATGTGGCATTTGCAAGGAAAAGGGCCACAACAAAAAAACTTGTCGTAAAAGTTTCCCGAATGAAGGTTCATCTACAAAGACATCTACGAAGACAGGAAAAAAAACAAAAAGAAGGTGCAAGAAGTAAAAGCAATAAGCAGGTTCATCAAGATGCCGAGGTTCAAAGTGAAGGTGATCCAGATGGTGGGGTTCAAACTGAAGATATTCCGGATGGTGGGGTTCAATCAGATGGTGTTCCAGTTGAAGGGGTTCAAACTGAAGATATTCCAGTTGATGGGGTTCAATCAGATGGTGTTCCAGTTGAACATGTAAATGCTGAGGTTGAAACTGAAGGTGTACGAACTGCAGTCGATTATGTTGGGCAATTGCATACTACCCAACAAACTATTGCACAACATGCTCAATACACAAATCTTAATGTTCATCATTCTGTGGTTCTGAATAAGCTTAGGAAGTCTGAGAGACAGATAAAGTTGAAGATTAGTAAGCCAGTGTATGACAAAGATGGTGGCGGTAGCAGTTTGGACAAGCCTGTCAGCTTAGATGAAGCATAGACATTTGGACAACACATTGGTTTATGATTTTTGATAGGCTTATCTGGATGTTTGTTACATTGATAAGCTTTAAACTATAACATGCATGTTAAGCTTTTGTATTGGGTTATGATTTTTGATAGGCTTATATCGTTGTTTGTTACACTTATAAGCTTTAACATATAACATGCATGTTAATATTTTGTACTATTGGTTTATGATTTGTGGTATTTCGGTTTTATTTTGTTAATTTGTTAATGTATTTTTGCAATCTATTGCTGTAACATTCACAAATTGTGTCAAAACAAGCAATTCATAAATGAATCATGGTTGTAAGAAGTTTTGGAAATACTATTAGCTTACAAATACCATCCCTAACAACATCAAACCTGACCAAAACTACCAAATCCATTCCAATTTCACCGTGAACACAACATGTCTAACTGAACACAACCAACTCCATTCTAATTTAACATACATAACGACACCACTAATAGAACAACTACCAAACTCATTACCAAACAAGAACATTTCCCTACACTAGACTTGTGCACTGCCAATTGCTTTTCCAAATCACTATTTTTTTCTTTATATTTGAGCAACTTTGACTTGTAAGTCTTGAGTTCTTCTTCCATTTCTTCAATTACCAGTTTTTGTTTTTGTATCATTTCTTCACGTGCCAACAATTTTTGGTGAACACTGTACATCAGACGATGATACCAGGGAGTTAATTCGGGGTCCACCCAATCAAAGTAATCACAATCTTTGATTGGGTCCTACAAATGAAATACAAAAAATTCAGATTTCTAGGGCAAGAAACTTGAGAATTTGGGCTGGAGGCACTTACCAGAGAATAAGGGCAACATCGGAACCTTCTCCCAGGGTTCTCTTTGGTCCACCCAGTTAGTATTTTAACTTTCTTCATACAGTAACATAGATCACGAAGATTGAAGGCTGTTCGTGTGTTGCTATGTGAGGAAGAAGAAGACATGGCGCCAAGTGCTGAAAATGGCGCCCAAACATGTATTTATTGAGTAGCCAAACCCACGTATACTGCTAAATCTGATTAAAAAAGACACGTGAGCAGGTAACCGGCTATACCCGGTCGGAGTGACCATTTCGATCATAATTAAAAAGTTCAGTGACCATTTACAACTTTAAGTTAGTTAAGTGACCAAATAAACACAAACAGAAAAGTTAAGTGACTAATTTCGACCTTAACCATATATATATATATATATATATATATATATATATAAATATATATATATATATATATATATATATATATATATATATATATATATATATATATATATATATATATATATATATATATATATAAGGTTTTGTAGGGGGTGGGTCCTATGCTATTTTTCATAACTATAATTACTAAATATATAATATATTAAAAAAGGAAATAGGTAATGAAGATATAGTCATTTCACGTCAAACAAGGATGAAATTGTGACAAAAAATATCACATGGATGGTCAGAGTATAGACAAGGAGATGACGAAAACATGAAATTTATCCCAAATCAAAAAAGTCGATTTATGTATGAGAAAATAACAAATTTCGCTAATTGTATAAGGGTGTTTTCAAATAATAGACAAAAAATAAGTAGTTGATCAATATAGTCATGCATTTCACAAGCCATGGCCTGCAAAAAGTCGTTGTCTACAAAATTGTTGTGAGTTGTCAAGTGATGTCGTTTTGATATATATATATGGTCTGCAGAAAAGCCTTATTGTCTACGAAAAAGGCTATTAGCCGGTGAAAATCTAAAAAGCTTTTACATTTTAGGGATGAGGAATGTTTTTAGGGGTTAGGATTTTCGGAAGGGGGTTTGGGAAAATCATAGATATCGTCTGCGAAAAAATTGTTTTTGAAGGTACAAGCTACGTAAATCCTAGGTACATTATGACAAAAACCTATATTTTTCCTAAAATCATATTGAGAAAAAGTGTATGTTGACTTCGGATTTCAGAAAATCATACTGTGAAATTTAGAATTATGTACAATGCATTAATTCGTTATTTTATAACAAATGAAATTCTTAAAATTCGTTATCAGGATTCTTTGTTTGATATCTTTTTATCTAAGAAAAATAATGAGTTCTAATTATTCAAATAAATAATTTTTTTGTGGCTTGTGTGGGTGGTTATTGGCAATTGGTGAATGATGAACTTCATTATGTTAGGCCATTTGTTAAAATTACTGCGTAGAGTTTCCTACAAATATAAATATCAGATTTATTATATTTGGTCAAGATGAAGATGGGTATGGAAAATAGACCTAATGTTGGGTTGTATTTCCAACACCCTATACAGAAGTATGTTATAGAACTACTCGATAAAACTAATCTAAAGCATTTGAAGAAGGTTATTTAGAAAGTCTCGTCTTCTGTTCATTTGTATCAGTTAGATAATGAACCGGTGTTAAATGAATTTTTTGTCAGGGGAAATCGAATTGACGGTAAAGGGTTTGCTGATGGACGACCTAACAGTAGAGGAAAAAGGTCAAGTGAAACTGATCCAGTGGAAGAGGTAGTAATAATTGGGCAGGCATCAATATCTCACAACCCCAAATTGCTAAACCCATATTGTATGTTGATCCAGAAACTTATAATTACGTTGGTGATGATGATGTTCGTACATGTCCCAACGATTATACACATGGTGGCAACGATGATACACATGGTGGCAACCACGATCACATAGATTATAATCAAGTATATCCGCTAGTCGATGATGCAAACTTAGTTTCTTATGGGGAGTCGGTACATTTTACTATTGAAATATCGGACCTCCAAAAAGGTTATACAAAAAATGAGTGGTCGGATGATGAAGATAGATACCGACAAACGTCATTCTATAGTATGCCTCTTATACCACAATGTCCAGACCCTGTATATACATCTACTCCTTAACACAACCTAAACCCAAATGAAAGGATTTAAAACACAGGTTTGTTAAAAAAAATAGTCGTGTTTCAACTAGCCTCGGGTGTGAAAAGTGTTAATCAGGGTTTTCAGTACAAAACTGTAAGATCAAATAAACAAAGGTTTCAAGCTTGCTGCTACCATGAAAATCATAGTTAGTGTATATGAGCTGTTAAACTTGATGATTGTAACATGTTCCAGGTCAGAAAACTTGTGGAAAAATACACCTGTTCTTTAACCCAATTGAAAACAATTGACAAGCAAATAAGAAAGTGTTGGGTTATTTAATTGTAGAGGTATTAAGATGTGATCATAGTCGAGTGTATCGTGGCACCGAGATCCAACGTGATTTTAGTTTGTAATACAAAATTAATATATCATACAAGCAAGCATGGTGTCCAAAAGAGCATGCATTGAAGCTTTTGCGAGGGTCCCACGAGGAATGATTTTCTATACTCCTTGTCTATTGATACAACCTGGAGAAACATAATCTTGGAACCGTGACATACGTACAAACAGACGATGAAGACCGATTTCAGTTCTTTTTCATTTCGATTGGTTGTATGGAATTTGCAAGACAGAGTGCACATAGACTTGGTCATGGTACCTAACATAACTACATGACTGCATCGATGACTCAAATCATTTAACCATCATTTTAGACAGGGTGGTATGTATTGTTGTATCTATTTAAAAAGTAAATTTCCAAATGCATGTAATGGTGTTTGGGGGTGTGTGTGTGTGTGTGTTGTTTTCTTTCGTGCTGTTCTGATACAGGTCTCCAGGGCACAATTTAAGTCAGTTTCAAATTTCTGGTCCAAAGGCATAACTTTGTTTACTCTGAGGATGCAAGATGTTTTTTTCTGAGTGTGGAGTTCATATTGCATGATTGAATATTACACACTTGTTTTGTTTTCGGTCTAAGGCAGAACGTGTGAAAGTCCAGTTTAGTGTTCAAATTCTTTAGATACCTTTATGGAGATCTAGTCAATTGGACGAAATACCCTTACAGTTTGAAATGTTTTTGATCCATCATCTAGATGAGATATTAATGTTTTTGGTGGCTATATCCTACTGAATTAGACATGGCTTAGATTGCTGCGAGCTCTCTCCTGAGTTCTGAGGCATTAAACGTTTTTTTGGTGACAATCCCTTATTCGGGTTGGCTAGTTTTTGGTGCTTTGATTGGATTACGGTTACAAGTTGACTGTTCGTTTATTCGGCGGCTGTGGTTTGTTGGTTAGAAAACAACTTGGCTTGGCTGGTGCTCGATCGTTCAAGCATGCATGATAATCATCTCATGGTGCAGTCTCTTGGCTCTATGCTATTTCCACCCTGATTTTTTTTGGGGCTGTCGACTTCGGGCTAATTGATGTCCTTGGTGCTTGCCTTTTTCAGTTTTAAATATTGTTAGTGTGTATAGTTCATTGCAGTTTTTTTCCTTTTGTTTGTTTTCTGTTTGGGTCAGCTTCCCGCTGGTTTGTCTGTTTTTTATAAAGCTTGTTGTTTAAAAAAAATTAAAGTGGAGGTTACATTTATTCAACGACCTGTCCTTATGGGTTAAAGTTATTAAATCTATTCAAGGAAGTGGTAGTGGTCCAGGCCAGCCCTAAAATAATGCAATTTGTGCGACCGCACAGGGACTGTGTCATCTAGGGGGCCCAAAAATATTTTACGTTTAGTATAGTAGTGACAGAAAAATCCGTCATTAATCTGTCACTGAAAACAATTTGTGATAGATTACTGACAAAATATTTCCATTGCAAAATAAGGCATGTCAAATGACTTATGCATTATCAATCTCTCTTTAATTCCTTATAAAATCCATCTCGTTCAATTTCGTTGCTAATCTCTCAAAAATTTCGTCGTTAAAGAAAATTATATTAGCCTTCTTTAATATTCGCCATAGGCTTTGAATATCATCAGACCGGCCTTAGTAGTGGTCTAAGTCTATGTTCGCATGGACTATAGATGAAAATGGTGGCGCTTTGGTCTAAAATTATTGGTTTGGAAAATAATTTACGTGACCAAAATACGATTCTCCATTCTTATCTTAGAAAACGGGTGGGAGATGGCTATTTCACTAGCCTTTGGAAGGAGGTCTCCTTGATATTCCTTTGTGTGAGAGATTCTAGATATTATTCTTATTGGATACACATATTATAATATGACAGATATGTGGTCAAATAGATGCTGTACGGACTATTCTTCTTATATAATTATTAGGAAGCGAGAGGTTTTATATATTCCTAAAAAAAAATTTAAATATATTCCTAATCACATGATCAAGATAAGTATCAAAATCAAGAGAAAAAATTAAGAGAGAGAAATAATGGATTCTACATGTCATAATATATTGTCATAATATATTGGATAGGATGATAAATTAGGAGGATAAAATAGGAAAAAATAGAATTTTCCTATTAGCTTTTATCTATTATCAACTTATCATTTCCTTAACAAAATAAACCTTTTTACGTGCATAATACGCCAGGAGTCCAGGACCCTCTAATGGGACCTTTAACTTAACCAAATTAAAGCCTTCACTTTGCATTATACAACTTGATGCTCATTATCCATCTCAATTAATTCGTTGTCTTATATGTTAGCCCCCACACCACCTCTCTTCCCCTCTTTGTTTCATCTGATATGCATATTGATATTTGGTCCATAAATTCTCTCCAAAGTCTCATGGCAGCCCCTAAGATTTCACTTGCGCATGCTATAAATTCAAGGAGAAAAAGGTCATTTGCTTGCATTCTGTTTAGAAAAAAATTTTAAGAGACCGAGGTGAAATCAATGCGCCCCATGAGACTTTTCAAACATTGGGTGCCACCACACCAGGAGTCGTAAGTCAAAGTTCAGGGGGCTAAAGATGCATATATCTTAAATGTGTTCGACTCTATTTTATTATTATTTTTTTACGTATTTCATCCTTATCAAGAGTGGGTATGGTTTCTTGTTTGAATTGCAAACATGACGAATATGATGATGCCATATGTTTTCACTTCTTTTTAGATATTTGGTGAGATCATCAACAAGTACTGTACATATCTGGATATTTTTTTTCTAGGATTATCCGTATCCACCGCTCGATTGATCCTAAAATTTTGATGGTTACTTGATCTTTGGAACAGAAGCATATTAAACACATGAATTAAAAGAATTTATAAAATTTTGAGTAATTTTATATGAACATTTGTTTTATGATTACATGATGTCTTAACATCTAGGAACAAACCGTTCTCTTTAAACAACAAACAAATTCATACATTAACATCTATAGAGAAAGAGCGATCAAGATTTACTACTACTTAATCTCTATTAGATAACCCGAATCCATTTGATAGTGCATGGACTGTTGGATTGAACGCTAGTCTTCCCAGAATACCTTGCTTGTACGGCAAGAACGTTTTCTTCTTCATATCATTCGAAACAGCTCGGTTGACCGTGTAATGCAACTCGTGAGCCGATACACGTCCTCTTCTGTGCGACCCTGAACCAGACCCAGACCTGTCAGATCGTATACTCGAGTTTCTGAAATCTTCATCGTGTTTCCTGAAGATGGCCGAGTATTTCTTCAAAGGGTCTCTATCCATGGCTCGACCGTCTGAAGCACTTCTGAACAAGAAAAGATCCTTGAAGCTCCATTTTTTCGACCCTTTTCCAGACCCAGAAGCGGAAAGAGTGGTGCAAGTTGAATTCGTCGGAGGTCTCATGTTTCCGGCCGCAGGTGGTTGTTCTAACGCTCTAACCGGAGGAAGCGATCTAGTTCTTCTACTTCTAGATGAAGGTAGACCAGACGAGGTTCTCTCTCTCCCCCTTGACGTTTTGATCTCTCTGTTCTTGATTTCCCGGGCAGGTGGTGGCTCGGTAGACTTGATGACGCCACCGTCGAATAGATCTTCAGCCGTGGCCGATGAATCTCTATAAAGTTCGCCACTCACATCAAAAGCAAAATCATTATCAAATGAGTTAATGAATGATTTTGGAACACCAGGCCTTTCCTCCCAGGCGAAAGGAACTGTTGCAAGAGAATTCGATCGTTGGGTGTCATCGGAGACCAAGAGCTCATCAAACTCACGGTATAACTCGGTGACCCTTGTGGGACTGGTCGGAGCACTGAAGTAGCAGTCGCCGATAAGTCGAGGAGTCGAGGGTGCGCTACCGTATGCCGCAGAATTGAAGTCGAAATCGGTGGGACTGAGGGGCACCATAACCTCCATGTCGTCACTCTGGTTTGAGAACGCTGGAGTTATTGGGAGGGGTGAGGTTTTATAGAATGAAGAAGGGGGAAGGGGCGTAGAAGGCGGGGGTGGGTGTCAGCCAGATAAAGTTGACTGAAATTGGTAGGTCTGAGTTGCCGCCTGGTGCTTGCTTCTGGAACAACGTTCGTCTGTTTGTGTGAATATGAATACTTCTATTGTTAGTCGTTGTTAACTGCTGAGAGAGGATTTTTCTTATTTTATTTTTATGTTATTTAATATATTTGGGACCCACAAGCTTATGATATTAGAATTTAACCAAAGACAAGCAGACAAACATGGAGAAAATTTGTAAAAGGTAAATGTTAGATGTAAAAAGTAATTTGATTATTTGTTTATTATAATACTTTAAATTATTTGAAAAGTATAATGTTATAGTAGATGGATTTTTTTAAATGGAAACGTTTAATTAAGAATTAAAATAAAACATTGATGTTATGCTCAAAAAATATATAATATTTTCTTTTGTCGTGTATTTAACCCTAAAGATAACAAGAGTCGTCGCTACTTAATCAACAACACCAATAATCTACAACGAAGGATCGATACATGACAAGGGTGATATTTGACATGTTAGCAAAAACATATTATATTTATATCAAAGACATACCGAAGATGAAAGGACAATCCCTCTTGTCATTTAGTGCATGTTTACATGTGATAAAACTCTGTCATATCTAGCAACTTTATTTACTAAGTATATGTGATATAGTACAACCAACTTTATTCTTTGTTTCAAATGATGTGTATAATAATCTTTAAACACTAACAATTGTGAGTTCAAATTTCAGTACCAATAGCATACGACGGAAAACTAATAATTGATGCTAAAAACAAAAATTAATACCACAAAGCTATATATAAATATGGAATTGTGTAATTGTCAATTATCGGGCTTGCGGAAGATCGATCCAATAAGTTTTAATGTCCGGGCGAAATAACATTTTGATATACAATAGACAAAATACATAAAAAAAATTATAAAACAAAAATGCAATAAAACTTATAGTCAAACAAAATCCATATTAATACAACCCAAAAAAACAAACAACAAATTTCACCTAAAACGATGCCTACGTGCATTTTTTGAAGCAAAACGTGTATTATTTTATGATAATCAAGATTTTGTAGAAATTGACTTTCGATACATAAAATTGTTAATCCGTTCAATCTTTCTTGAGTCATGGTGCTACGTGGATATGATTTCAAGAGCTTCAAATTTGAAAAACTTTTTTCCGCTGAAGCAACCGTAACCGGCACCGTCAACAAAAGTTTATATGCAACTACTACATTAGGGAACATATCCATTCTTCTTGCAAACTCTATTATTTGAATAGATGTCCATGGACTTTCACCTTTGTATGTTTCTTCCAGCAACATTTTCTACAAAAGTTGTACCTCTATAAATAAATATTGACCATCAATATCAACTTCTTCACCATTTGTTAAATTGGATTCTAGATTTAAACAATATTTTTTTAGTTCATCATCAAGTAAAGAAATTAGTTTTGAATCATCAAACAAAAAACCAAAAATAGACTCAAAATTTATCATATGTTCAAATCTAGTTCTCAATTGACTAAGAGCTATATCTACAAGAATAATAAAATAATCATTTCTAAATGCTTCTTGAGAATATTGATGTTCTCTTTTGGTATTTGGAATTTCATCAAATTGTTTTTTTCTATAGGAAGTACGTTTTCTTGGAAATTCAGGTTCAATTTCAATATTCATTGCTATTTCTTTAGCTTCACTAATAGCCTTATCAAACCCAATTTCTCTATATTTTTCAAAAAAAAAATTAATTAGCCCCTCTAAACTTTTTACCGCAACATCAACAAGCATATCTTTGGATGTAATTTCTTACTAACAATATTAATTCTATATAAAATTCCATATCATATAACTAAACTTAAATAAATTCGAAACTAGAAAATTCAACATTTACAAGAGATTCAGTATCTCGCACCACTTTTCCATCGTCACTTATTTTGGCTAATTTTTTAAAATCTTTTCTTATTTGAGGAAATGAGTTTTTATTGCTTTAAGACTTTCAATATGACTTTTCCAACGAGTGACATATAATGATTTAAGTGTTAGGTCATCAATATATTTAAGTAAAATACTCTATCTTTTTTGTGGAACTAGAAACATTAAAAATTGTTTGACATGTACCTAAAAACGTTCGGTATCTTTTTTACAACAGTAATAATTCAAACCATAACATCTTTCCAATGTTCAACATATTTTTTTATCATTTCTTGTAACTCTTTATCAATTGTTTCACTTTTATTTAACCTAATTTGTGTTTCGGTCCAAGTTCTTCAATTAATCATATGATCAGAACTATTTTAATGTTACTTAAACATTTCACTAAGATGTTTCCAATCATTTATTCATTCAACTGCCAACTTACTTTTAGTACGAACGGTTTTAAATAACTTACAACAAAAACAAAAAACTTTATCAAGCTCTTTTGAATACACTAACCATTTTCTATCACAAACATCACCATATATTTCTTAATTTACGAATAAAAAAATCATTAGAAAAATGTCTTCAAAATGCATCTTTTGGAAAAATTGTGTTAGTTTCAATTTCCGTATTAGAGCCTTTTTCTATAAGTAAATCTTTCATTTTTGAATCTAAGTCATCCCACACTCTAGGATAAAAAATATTAAAATCACTTAGTTTATCTTTATCAACAAACTCATTATTTTCACAATCATTAGAAATATCAATTTGATCATTAGAACTTCCAATTTGATCATTGTTTTCAAAATCATTTAGATTATCAACGGGATTAGTATTATTTTCACTTACATTTTAATTTCTATCAAAACATTTATTTAAAGACCCTCGTAAGGAATTTGCCAGTTCTTGCTCTTTTTTCCGTTTTTTGTTTTGAGCACCAGATGATTGTTGTCGGGAAACATTTTCAAAACTCAACAACTATAACAATAAAAGATAGAGAAAAGAATGATACAACCTGAACAACACTGTTATTTCAGTGGACTTCAATTCAAAACTGAAATCAAACAATAGGCCTCATCAAATAAAAATCTGATTCGAATAAGCCAGAAACAAACTAAAAGACAGGAACGAACTAAAAGACAAAAACTCTAAAACTCAGAGGACTCCAATTCAGAAATAACTCAAATAAGATTATAAGAATACGTGGAGTGTATACGATTATAAAAATCAGATGACTTCAGAGGACTTTAATTCAGTCTGCAAACAGCAAACCAATACCGAAATCTGAAATTAGAAACTATATAAAAGTAGCAAAATTCAGAAAAAGTGACAGGTGATAACTACCGAAATCAAAACTATATAAAAGTAGCATAAATAAAAAACTATATATAACTTGATTTAGTGATTTGAGAATTGAGAATTGACATGTGACAACTACCGAAATCAGAAAAAGAAAATCACTCAAATAAGAAAAGTAGCATATCGAAAAAATCAAATAAATACCTGCAGTTCGATTGAGTTCCAAACTGTGAAAAAAAAATCAGAAATTCAGATGATTGAGTCTTCTGTGACTTCTGTCTTCAAAACGAGTTCTCAGTTCCCGAGTTCCGGTTGAATGATTGTCTGATTGATTGAGGAGCAACACAAAACGATTGTCTGATTGATCGAGGAAAACAAAACGATTGTCTAAAATGGGAATATGATTTTGAGCGAAATCAGATTGAGTTCGATTGAGTCCCGATTGAATATGGTTTTGAGCGAAATCAGCGAAATGTGAATGATGAAATGGGTTATAACATAACCGATTACTAACGAATAGCTGGATATGACTCCTCGATTCGATCTCTTTCGGTTGAATTGTTTCACACTTCCAAGGCGACGATTCCTTTCCAGTCACTATTATTCCTGCCTACAATTTTGGTTCTCGCTTCAATCACGTGAAATCAGGATTAACATCTAAGATTGGGGACGACTTGGGACTATTGGACTTAAGTTTTTGACGTTCTAACGACGAAATTGAAAGGTTTTCTGCAAATCTATGAGCTAAAACCCTAAGTTCACATGCAACCTAGATTGGATCTATGTTTTCAAACTTTGAACATGTAACTATTCCTAAAGGCCAAATAAAAATTAACTAAAAGAAATAAATCAGAAAAACTAACCTTTAGTTTAATCTTGAAGCTAAGCAACACAAGTGTCCTGCCTCAAATGAAGTCACACCCAGGGAGCTAGGTAGGTCACGAAATCTAGAGAGAAAGAGGGAAGAAAGTTGGCGCAGAAAAGGGTTCCCCAAGACCGCTATTTATAGTTTCCCAGGTGGTTGCAGATAAGCCTTTAGAGATAAACTTTTTTAAATTCAAATAAGATAAACCTTTATCTATCAATTCAAACTCTTATTTATCCTAATATAATTTTCGATTTTGAGGATAAATCCCTCCTCAAAATCGCCAACCACCTACTGCCAAAAGTTTCAATTACTCAACTATTGAATAATTACAATTCAGCCCCTGCACCTTTAATTAATTAAATTAATCACCAAATTAAATCCAATTAATTCCAGATTAATTTCTAATTAATTAATATAATTTCTAATTAATATATTATCACCATAATATATTAATAAATTATTTATTTTAATTCTATTGATTTATTCATCATATAATAAATCAATCTTTCTCTCTCCTGGAATTTCTGCCAAACCTCTAGTTATGAGGGCAACTCAAATGGACTTTGCTACTATCTATCAGGAAAATACAAATTATTAGTCATGGCTTAGACACCTAATTCAACAGTCTCCAACTTGGATAAGTCTATGACTATAATTACCAGGTTATCCTTTAATTGATCAGCAAACTGTAGCTTCCTAGAAATTGCTGCCAAACTCTGACACAGTCAGTTCTGTCCATTGATAAGTGATCATATGATCCTCCGTCCAACAAGATATTTTCGGACATGAGACATGTATTGAGATCAATCTCTGTCTGATACTTTGTTTCCCGATTTCTGATTTGCATATGACATAAGACTTCTAATTGAACACATCAATTTAGTCCTGGCTGGCCAGCACTTTAGTCAACTTCAAAATCATCGAGAGGCCTACAGATATCTGTTTCCCATCAGGGTCAAGGAACGAATAAGCTTCGACTATTATGCTTGTGTCCTTTACTCATCAAAATGGTGCAAAAAATACGTTTTATAACATCGAGTTACGGATGCGTTTACGCACTATCAATGCACAACCGACTTGAAATTTTCAACTCATATGTCTCCGCTTCAAGACCATAAGATATTATCGTCTCAAAATTGCTCGTGATATAATCCATGAAGCAATTCTTTGAGCGTGAGTTTATCCAATACTCAAATCTCTATTTCTAAGTACTCATGAACATTGTAGCATTCCTGTTGCTATGTCTGACTCCTTAGACAGTCTACAATCCAATTCATGACAGTCTTGATTCAATACTTACTTCCCAAAGTATGAGCGACCGTGGACCTTTTGAATAATTAAATTATTCGGGAAGTAAAACATGCAAAATCGAAACATAAATCTGACTGGCAGCTACTCCTGCTTATTACCAAGTCTCGACGAGGTAATCACCAAGTCGGATCTATCATAATACTATTATCGGTTTCTCGTTTTCTTTTAAACTTTCAATTCAAGTTTTATATCTATGTCTACATGAACTTTTCACTCTTTCTATGTATCCAAAGTGTCTTACACTAATACACTTTAGTGCAGATAATCCAATCGGACACTCTTCCGACAATATCTCAATTTATCATACTGTCTTTCTCTCTCACAATTCCATTCTGGTGATGTGTACTATGACTTCCCATGGTTCTCGGGATCTTTAGTATACATGACTGCATCCTAAGACCTTTTCGAGGTGTTATGATGTGCCGGTAAACCACACGCGCTCCATCAGAATACCAACGAAACTCTTTAACCATGAAGTCCTACAACACTACGTCCTGATGTAAATAATTACCGATTCGAAACTCCTTTTAAATTGTTACTAACATTCACCCCAATCATTTCACAATAATTTTTCATGTGTGTTCAAAATCCATTTAGTATTCCCAGCCAGGTCATATCCTGAATCCAACCTACTATGCTCTAAGCATCAAGTCATCAGGACATGTTCATGACACTTCTGATCGATCCAAGAAACTCATGGAATCTGATCTAATCTTATCCCAAACCCTTTCAGAATTTAAAGATTACTTATAATTCCTATGTCATGACTTTCGAAAAACTATTTCCTTTCGGAGACTCTTTCTCATGCATCTTGAATCTTATCAAGATCATGCTCACAATGGCTAGGTCTATACTGATGATTTCATCTATCCGATAGATGTCTGTGAACTACATGAGTATGTTGCACCTTCTTTATTTCTCTCATGCCAAGTTATCATACTTTGCAATGATATGAAACTCCTTTACTGAGGTTATGGATCTTGAATCTCATCAAGATCATATTGGCAGAGTTTTGATCTATCTCATAGATGTTCACAACCACTTGAGTACGCTGTATCTCTATTAAGTCTTTCATAGTGAATCATCTCTTAATGTCAAATCATTACACTTTGTAATGATAAGAGATGTTTCCTAGAAACAATATGTAACCAACATACAGTCATAGGCAGATAACAACGATACTCCCACTGGCTTTGACTCTTTCGGACTATTCACAAAATTCAAACTTTTTGACACATTTTGAGAATCCGAAGTCCAAACCTTTCTGACATAATTATGGGAATCTTTCAGGCTATTCACAAAATCCAAACTTTTTGGCATATTTTGAGAATCTGAATATCCTTTCTTGCGAGATGCCCATGGGATGAATCCCGGGCCTACGTACCTTTTGTATTGGCATGCTCTTTATGAGCCCCTATTTGTGTGCCGGTAATCTACACGCGCTCGACTAACGACTCACAATGTGCTACGCAGTATCCTATCGGATTTCATCTTCTATTAAGAGTGCTTCTCTCGGAATCAATTAGTTGACTCTGAGTATCATCTCACTCAACTAGATGTTCTAAAAGTACATTTCTATCCATGTCGCTTTCTTTTGATGATTCAATTACTCCCACTGGTTTTTAGACCAGGTGTAAAGTCAATCAAATTGTCACATAGACTATGTCTCGCCCTAAGGTTCTCTTATTTGGCAGCAACCGGGCTCACCAATGCTTCCAAGTAGTCGGATTGCTAATCCGTACCATCTTTATTGTTTTACCACTAATCGGTATGTCACCCAGATCATAACTCCTTATGACGGTGACCAATACTAGTGGTAAAGAGAAGAGTATGTCAGGTTCAACAAGAATCTGATTCCTGATCAAGGCCTAGTGATGACTAAAGGTTCTTTCACTTGTCTAATCCTGAACTCATTCAGGACTATCCTAACTCCCACTATTTCCTTAGAACATGAGTCCTTTCTAAAAGAGCTCTTATTTCACAGGTACATCGAGATAGCCAATGAAATGACATTGCTGATCAGGTTCGGGCTAGTCATGAGGTTCGGGCGAACGCTACATGACCTGGACTCTCTATGTACAAGTGGGACGATCCCAGCTTTACATTTCAGACTGTGTCTGCATAACCTACTTAGTCTAAGATGTGGTCGGAATATGGTCTCTACGGTCTGACTGGTTGAATATTTAATTCATCGAAAGCTAATTGAAGATCAAGGATCGAACTATTTCGACCAATGCTCCATCCTCTTCCCTAAAACCCATTATAACCATTAATGTTCTTGGAAGAGGATATACTGAGAAACATTTTCTAGTTTATGTTCTCACTCAAATTCTTGTTGATCTTATACTTCATTTGAAGTTCTTGAACTGTTCAAGGTTTCAATTCAATCGCTTATTCTGATAAGCGAAGCCATATTTGCCCTACTAATTAACAAATATCATGAAGTATAACTAATTGTGTTCTATTCGAAGATTCGAGCAATACACAGTAACTAATGTGTCTGTTGCTCATAATCTTATGTCTTTTACAACTCTATGTAAATTTATGACTTTGTTAATTTTGTTCAAGATATGCAATCATCACCTGACTCCAAGTCAACTGATTCCAAAATCCTATCCATTGGATCTTTGTTTGATCATTTCTTGTCACAAATGATTTTATTAAGAACTCAATTCATCATGTGACTCTAAGTCAAATGATTCCAAAGTCCTGTCCAACTGGACCTTTGGTTGAATTGGTCCTTATAAAATTTATTTTAACAATCATAGAGGACACAATTCATGAATCCAAAAACTTTAGATGTATCAACATTCAAGTTATTGCCATTCATGCAATTAACATACTTATACAATATTTCAAGGATAATTTAAACAAATATGTATTAAAAGAAAATCAATTTTTCTTGAACAATGTACTATATGACAGACAATGTCGCACACATCTAATAAGCTAATAACACGATCATAATATCTAACTAAACTTCAAAACTGCATGAGCTTCAGATCCAATCCGAATATGCTACTATGCAACAACATCACGCATCCTACAGAGTCCATGCATACTGAGCAAGTGTGAGAAACTCATCTTATATCAAGGAATTAAGGATCGGGAGTTCTGCGTTTTAAGTTATTCCTGAGTTACCAACCCGTTCGGCTTCGGAGCATTTTTCCAATCTTTCTGTGACTGTTTCCTACCCTGTAGATTCCCAGTTTGAGACATCTCAGAACTGGTCCAGACGATCTGGATAATTTCTTGATGTGCCTTATTACTGGAATCAATCCCGAAGCAGCTAAATCAATGGAACTATGCTTCTCCATGAACGATTCACACAGAGTTAACATTGAATGCATTTCCATGATTGTCTTATCTGGTTTCCCTTCCTGTACATCTGGATTAACAGATCAGCGAGTCGAGCTAATGCTTAACTCCCGATCAAAAGGGGTGACCAATTTCATACAGTTCGCCTATGTATCCCTCAATCTCGAGAACATGCAAACGGGTGCTACTTTCAAGCTCTTTGAAGATCCTAATTTGTTCCTTTTCAACCGGTTCTCGGAACCTTTCCTCAACCAGCTGTGCTAACTTATCTGACCCCAGGAATTCTAAATCCCTGCGGAACTCGGGGTCAATGGTTAATAGTATGAGGCAACGAACTTCCTTTGACTCAACAGTCAAGGGGTCATGCTCATCACAAGCTACTGTGTGATGCCATGCTTTGGTAGAACAAGGAGCGGACACTCAATCGGATATGATACGCCAGCAAAATTAAAAACCATTCTCTATCTGTGAAGCCATACCACATAGTTCAGGCCAGTCAGCCTTACCATACTAACCAGGTGCTTTCTAAAGCTCTCAGAAATGGGTGAAGGTGGAGAAGGAGGAGAATTACACTTTCTTTAGACATCTATAAAATTTGAATTTATTAGTTTAATTTTAATCCCTTTTAAACAATTACCCAATTATATTATTTAACAAGGTTAGGAGTTAGGACCCAAAATACCCCAACTATGCTGTGAAGAGGGATGCCGTAATCACAACACAGTAGTCATTAAGGTCGATATACATTTATCAATTTCAATCTTATGAAATTCCTAGATCCGTGAGGTTCATTGAACTGTTCAATGGCATGTTTAATCTCCGATATGCTCTACTGTTTGTGACTGGGATGCCGAGGATCACAAACTAGATGTGAATAACCATGCAAATTAGCTTGGTAACCTCGAAGTCAATTATCATCTCTAATTGATGTGCCGGTAAACCACACACGCTCCATTAACAATGATAAGATTGAGATACCCATTGCCACTCTTTATGAACCCCTATTAGTATGCCGGTAAACCACACACACGCTCCAATAATGTTTCATAAAGTGCAATGTGCAATTTCATGGGTTAGCATATTTTCACATTTTTCCTAAAGTAACTAGATTTGGGATTTTATTAAAGCGGTTCTAGTACTTTAAATAATAACATTATACTTTTAATGAGATTAAGCTGTCCTATCAAACCCGTTCGGCTAACGACCCTCCACTTATCAAGAGAGCGGTGGGTGAGAGTGGACACCCATTTAACCGCCATTTTATAGGCAGTTTCCTTATACCCTCATTATAGACCAGCTTCGTGAATGAGGCCTACTATTGATTTGATTGACCAATTATCTTATACATATAATATTAACTTTTAATTATAATATATATAAGATGTATTTTAAACCTTTTAAAATATTCTTGGTTTAACTATTTAATTTTTCGAAATTAACTATTAATTTAAAAATTAAATTTAAACCTTAAATGATTTAATTTTATCTTTTAATTAAACAATTAATTAAATTAATTAAATCTAGATATGCATCACAAAATAATCAAATTAATTTAATCCTATCTTAAACCCTCTAAATTTCGAAAATTAGAAAATAATGGGTTTAAGGTTATCCATTTATTAAATAATCACAATTACCCAAAAAATAGAAAAAACCAACTAAAACCATAATGCATAAAAATCGAAATAACAAGGGGGAGCGCTAGGGTTTCTAAAACCCTAACCCTAAATCGATTTGGCTAAAATTAGGGTTTAGATTCAATAAACCCTAAAAATTAGTAAAAACAATCACAGTAATTCAATTAGAAAACAACCAAATAACTCTGATACCATTGAAAGGTTTTCTGCAAATCTATTAACTAAAACCCTAAGTTCACATGCAACCTAGATTGGATCTATGTTTTCTAAATTTGAACATGTAACTATTCCTAAAGGCCAAATAAAAATTAACTAAAAGAAATAAATCAGCAAAACTAACCTTTAGTTTAATCTTAAAGCTAAGCAGCACAAGTGTCTTGCCTCAAATGAAGTCACATCTAGGGAGCTAGGTAGGTCACAAAATCCAGAGAGAAAGAGGGAAGAAAGTTGGCACAGAAAAGGGTTCCACAAGACCCCTATGTATAGTTTCCCAGCTGGTTGCAGATAAGCCTTTAGAGATAAACCTTTTTGAATTCAAATAAGATAAACATTTATCTATCAATTCAAACTCTTATTTATCCTAATATAATTTTCCATTTTGAGGATAAATCCCTCCTCAACATCGCCAACCACCTACTGCCAAAATTGTCACTTACTCAACTATTGAATAATTACAATTCAGCCCCTACACCTTTTATTAATTAAATTAATCACCAAATTAAATCCAATTAATTCCAGATTAATTTCTAATTAATTAATATAATTTCTAATTAATATTGTTGAAAAATACGATAACTGATCTCCACGAATAAGGTTTTTAAGCCGATTACCGTGTGACAGATATGTATTTTATCTATAATATGCGGAATAAATAAGAGTTGCGGAATAAAATAAAACGGTAAATCTAAACTAGACAGTATTTAAATAGACAGAAAGCGGTAAATAAAGTAAATGTTAGAAGTTAAAGGTTAGATGTAATAAACGCCATTATCAACGATAACGTGTTTTTACAATAAATAAAAAGGTTACAATAAATAAAAAGGTTAGAAGTTAGAAGTTAGAGGTTAGATGTAATAAACGCCATTATCAACGATAACGTGTTTTTACAATAAATAAAAAGGTTAGAAGTTAGATGTTAGATGTCTCGGTTAAATACAGTCCACATATGTTTTTGTTGTCACGGTTCAATTCGGATGTATTTGAGATTTGGTACAGTTGATTTATAACAGTTTAAATAAATCAATAACGACACATATAATTTTAAAAGAACTTATCGATAGCTACGGAAGATAGCGTTTTTCTTGATATGTCGATTTCTTGTTCTTCACGGTAAGATGAGGTTTTGGTGATTTTTGGTGTCGGGTAGAGGTTGTTTAGAGGTTTAGAGTTTTGGTGTCGGGTAAGGGTTGTTTGGAGGTTTGAGGTTTGGTGTCGGGTGGAGGTTTTGTTTCTTGCGGTTTTGCGGTTTGATCCTCGTTGCCAAATGCAGAAATATCAGAATTTTGAGCTGTTTGGTCGTGGATTAGAGTGTATGGAGCTTGGCTAATATGTGTGTGTTGTACAAAATCAGCTAGAGGAAGACTCTATTTATAGTCTGTTCCAGCGAAGATCGGGTCGCGATCTTTATGGGATCGGGTCGCGATCTCGAGTGGTTCCCTGCTTTTGTGCTGGCCACTACCCGACTCGGTGGAGTTGGTCGCTGGGATCGGGTCGCGATTATAAGACGATCGGGTCGCGATCTGGTCGGGTCGCGATGGACAGATGGATCGGGTCGCGATCTTGTCGGGTTGCCGTCGGTTCGCGATCTTTGGTCAGCATAGGGTCACGTGTGTGTCATCACGATCGGGTCGCGATCTGCACTGTTCCAGCCTTTTTCTTCTTTTGTTTTGATTTTCTTCATTTTGCGACACATGAGCTGTTAGGTCGCGATTGCTGTTGCTGGGTGACATTTTTGCTCTTTGGTACATAGCGTCATTTTCTCCGGTTTGGTTGATCTCGAATTTACGCAATCTGAAATAAATTGTTAATAAAAACATTTCGACTTATTTCAGTGATGGTCACATAAAACATAAAAAACATTATTCAACAATTTCCCCTATGTGATCATTAATGAAATGAGGAGAAAAATGTTTGATTGAAATTCTTGAAATTTGGATAAGACATTTATAAAACCATATCACTTGTTTTGAAAGAGTGTGACTAGATTTTACTTATGTTTTGAAAAATGTTTGTCAAGAATATTTGTTTCTGAATCAAAGTCTCGAGTTCGATTATCAAAAGGTTTTTGTATATGTATTTTCATAATATTCCTTAAGATTTTATAGCATTTATAAAGACGACAAGTGATCTTAATAGGTCGATTCAGATGAACGCTCATAGGTATAGCTTACACTTGACTGAGGTGTTTGTTTGTTCTGGGTGCAGAACTGGTGTATAATCACTAAAGATGAGTGATATCTCTCAGTTTGAAGGTGTTGACTTATGCTTAATGTGGATTTATACCTATATACTTTAGTCACTTGGTCTTCATATTAGATAATCAATCACATAAGACTGGTTTCAGCATTACTCAGAGGGTTTCTTCATTCATGCCATTGATGTTTACTCTCTCTCCGTCGGTAAATACATGTAGAGGGGTTTAGAAATATTCATAGTGCATTTTGCAACTAAGAATATTCAATTATGAAGGCTACAGTATCCCGGTAAATCTTTGGTTTTGACAGCTATATTTGATAAAGCTGTTTGAAAATTCGTTGTTTTGAGAGGTGTCTGTCTTGATGGATTGTTGTTGTAAATCTTCTTTTTCTTTGGTGAGGTGTTCACCTTTGTCTTTATCTTTTCTTGATTTGTGCGAATACACATTGTGTAAAAGATATCTGATGTGATTACCAATTGTGATTTGTTGACAGTATTTGTTGGATATGACTTTGTCGTTTCTTCTTTTATCAGATTCGTTATGCCAGATGATGAAGCTTTTCTTTGAAGTGGTTTGATTGAGGATAGGGATAGGTGATATACTAGACAATTTGTCTAAGAAAATGAAAGTATCGTCCCTGGTCATTTTGATATCTAAGCAAAAGTGAGACTAGCATCACGGTATAAGAGTATAAATCCTATAAGTCATAATGAAAACACCTTTGCTCACAAAAATGAATTCCACTTAGCAGTTAAAGACGAGGCACAATTTCTCACATGGGTTTGGTTTTCATCTGAATCTCCTGATCTTATGTCCCTTTACAGATAAAATCGTTATAATTGAAATAAATTCAAAGGGAATAGGAGAATGTACATAACAAAAATGTTTGAAATTTGAACCTTCTCTTTAATTAAGAATCAATATAACTGAGAACATTCATCGAGCATAAGTATCTGAAAATTTAGTCAAGAAGATGTTAATCACATGGTTCTATAAAAGCTTATTATGACAAGTATTTTATTGTATTTTTGAAGATTTGTTTTTCTGAATGTTTTTGGAAATTTTGGTTATTTGAATGTTTTTGGAAAATTTTGTTTATGAAAATAAACACTCTTTTGTACAAACAAAAAGTAAGAGATTAGGGATGGATGTTATCTGGATTCAACATTCCTAGACGGCCTAGGAAGTATTGAAACTTGGTTTCGTCTAGAGCCTTAGTAAAGACATCGGCAATTTGCTCTTCGGTGTTGATGAAGTGCAATTCGATATGACCTTTTTGTATGTTGTCTTTGAGGAAATGATATCGAATGTCGATGTGCTTTGTCATGGAATGGTGCACAGGATTGTGAGAAATGGCAATTGCGCTGGTTGAATCACAAAATATAGGAATTTGTGATACTTTGTAGCCATAGTCACGTAATTGAGTTTGCATCCACATGACTTGTGAACAACAGCTTGCGGCAGCTACATATTCAGCTTCTGCGGTTGAAGTGGACACGCATGATTGTTTCTTTGAAGTCCAGCTTACCAGTCTGCCTCCTAGAAATTGGCAAGAACCAGATGTGCTTTTTCTATCTAGTCTGCATCCTCCATAGTCGGAGTCGGTGAAGGCCTTAAGCTGAAAATCAGAGTTAGCTGGATACCAAATGCCAAGAGATGGAGTTCCTTTAAGATATTTGAAAATTCTTTTCACAGCTATGGCATGAGATTCCATAGGATTGGCTTGGTATCTGGCACAGACACATGTAGAGAACATGATGTCGGGTCTGCTGGCTGTGAGGTATAGGAGTGATCCTATCATTCCTCGATATTTCTTTTGATCAACAGGCTTGCCATTTAAGTCTGCATCTAATTTGTAACCAAGCGCCATTGGGGTTTTTGCTGTATTTGATTTGTCAAGAGAAAAACGAGTTAGAAGATTTTTAACATAATTTTCTTGATTGATAAAAATTCCATCTGATGATTGTTTGACTTGTAGTCCAAGAAAAGTAGTCATTTCTCCTATCATGCTCATCTCAAATTTGCTCTTCATCAAATCTGCAAACTTGATACTCAAGGATTCATCAGTAGAACCGAAAATAATGTCATCGACATATATTTGAACGATTAACAGATGTTTATTAAAAATTTTACGAAAGAGAGTTTGATCAATTGAACCTCTTTTGAAACCTGATTCTTCTAAAAATGTTGACAATGTTGAATACCAGGCACGAGGTGCTTGTTTTAAGCCGTAAACTGCTTTTTGTAACTTAAAACTATGATTTGGGAACTGTGGATCTTCAAAACCTGGAGGTTGTTGAATATACACGTCACGATCAATCTCTCCATGTAAAAATGCACATTTTACATCCATTTGGTAAACTTTGAAGTTCTTGTGTGCTGCATATGCTAGAAAGATACGAATGGCTTCGAGTCTTGCAACTGGAGCATAAGTTTCATCGTAATCGATTCCTTCTTGTTGAGAATAGCCCTTGACGACAAGTCTTGCTTTGTTTCGACAAACTATGCCTTGATCATCGGTTTTGTTTCTGAAAACCCATCTTGAACCTACTACGGTAACATCGGGAGGAGTAGGAACAAGATCCCATACTTGGTTTCTTTCGAATTCAGCTAGTTCTTCTTGCATGGCTTTGACCCAGTCTGGATCTTTGAGAGCTGAATGGATGGTTTTGGGTTCAGTCATGGACAAGAATGCTCCGTATAAACATTCATTTGAGGTAGCGGCTCTTGTTTGAATACCAGAATTGGGATCTCCTATAATTTGTTCTGCAGGATGATTTCTGGTCCATTTGTTTAGGCGAGTTTTTTCAGGTATTTCGATTGGTGTTTCTATGTCCCATTGTTCTTCTTGGTCAGGTGATTCTGTTGGGAATAGATTTTGATTGTTGTCAGATATGTCTTTTTGGATTATAGGGTGAGAATGAGGTAAAGAAGGTTCCCCCATAGATGATGCACTGGGATCATTTTGAACAGGTGGATTGGGAGTGTTTAAAGAAGGATTTAGTGTTGGTAATTCCCCCTCGACTTGATCTGCATTTTCTTGGTTTGATTGTGAAGTTTCTGCATCGGAGGTTCCTATAGGAATTGTAGAAGATGTTAGAAATTCAGAACTATAAGCGGTTTTGGGTTGTTCAAAAAGTAAATCAAGATCGATTTCTATGTCCGTAGAAGGCATTTGTTGAATTGGATTTTGAAAAATATTATCGATCATTTTAGAACCAAAATGTTTACGATCCAATTTCCTGACATAAAATTCATCGAAATGAATATCGGTACTTTCTTCAATTACTCTAGTACGTTTGTTCAGTACTCGATAAGCAGCTGAGGTAAAAGAGTAACCAAGGAAAATTCCTTCGTCTGATCTTGATTCAAATTTTGAAAGGTGATCTTTGTTATTCTTTATGAAGCATCGACAACCAAAAATATGAAAGAATTTGATGTTTGGTTTTCGGTTGTTAATGACTTCATATGGTGTTTTATGAAGTTGTTTATGGATTAAAGAACGATTTTGAGTGTAGCAAGCTGTGGCTATTGCTTCTGCCCAGAAATATTGTGGCAGATCAGCAAAGATGAGCATTGATCTTGCAGCTTCGCACAGAGTTCAGTTCTTTCTTTCAACAACGCCGTTTTGTTGAGGAGTATAAGGGGCTGAGAAGTTGTGTTCGATGCCTTTGTTTTTGAGAAATGAGTCTAGAGTTATGTTTTTGAACTCTAAACCATTATCACTTCGGATTCTTCGAACTGGTCGTTTGAGCTTTAATTCAATCTGTTTGATGAAGTTGATTATTTCTTCAGGTGCTTCTGACTTTAGCCTTAAAAAGAAAACCCAAGTAAAGCGTGAGTAATCATCAATAATAACAAGGATGTATTTCTTCCCTTTTATGCTTTGGGTTTTTGCAGGGCCGCAAAGATCAATGTGCAGTAATTCTAGTGGTTCGGATACACTAGATTCAGGAATGCTTTTATGAGAGGATTTGGACAGTTTTCCTCCTTCACAAGCTGCACAAAGAGTTTCATTGTCAAGTTTCAGAAGTGGCAGTCCGCGAACAAGATCATTTGCAATCAACTTGTTGATGTAGCCGAAATTTAGATGGGACAGACGACGATGCCACAACCAACTAATATCAGCAGAAGCTTTGGACAAGAGACAGATGTCTGGTTTTCCATAGATAAGGTCCATATCTAGTGGATACATGTTGCCTAGACGATCAGAATTGACTAGAATGGCTTTGGTCTTGGCATCTGTGACTATGCTTCGTTGTTTGGTGAAAAGAACTTCATGATTGTTGTCACAAAGTTGTGAAACGCTGATTAGGTTGTGTTTCAGTCCGTCAACGTAGGCTACTTTCTTGATGGTGAAGTGACCATTTGTTATGTTTCCATAACCTTTGATTCTTGCAGTCATGTTATTTCCAAAAGTCACATCTTGTTTGGATTCTGTGGGTTTGAAGTCTCGTAGAAAGCTTTGGTTTCCTGTCATATGCTTGGAGCAGCCACTATCGATATACCATGTGCCATCTTTGGGCTCTCCAGCACAAAGTGCCTGCAATTAGACAGAAATTTTAGGTACCCAAACCATGGTGGGTCCTGATTTGTTAATGGTTTTTGATAACTTGGAATCATTGTAATATTTGTTGATTGGACGGAACGGTTGAGGTTTAAGTTGATTTATTAGGTTTTCCCAAAGTGAGATCTGTTTTTGAAAACCTGTCATTTGAAATGATTTCTGATTTTGTGAAAAGTATCCAATATGTGAAGATCTGTTTGATAACCTTTCTTTGTATCTTGGATCTGAATGGTTTTGGAAAACACTTTGATGATGGAATGGAATTTGGTGAAATGATGGTTTCTGAAAGTTCCTTGAGAGATTAAAGTTTATCTCTTGAAAGTGATTTTGAATTGGCTTTTGAAACGGTTTTTGTTTTGGATTAAAGGTCTGTTTTTGTGGCACAGCGCTTGGTTTCAAAGGTTTTTCTTTGAAAACAATGGGCCTGCTTTGTTCTTTTGGTTTAAAGACAGCTTGAATGGGTTGTTTATTTGTCTGTTGTTTCTTTGAATACTTTTGTCCCAGATTGTTCTTTCCAATAAAGGTTGAGTTTAAAGAGGGAAAGACAGTTGGAGCAGAAGTACTACCATTTTGATGATCAGAATTTTCTCCATTTAAGAAATTTTCAAGTTTGATTGTGCCATCATTCATTGTTAGCTTAGTAGATCTCAATTGATGAGTTACTGAACTAGCAGAATCTGATTCAGATTTTAAGACTCTTTTGAAAGACTTTTTGGAAACCGTGAAAGCAGTATCATCTGGGCTACAGTTGATAACTGTTTCGTCATCTGAATCGTCCTCATTAGCAGATGAGAAAAAATCTGGTTGAGGTGATTTAGAGTTTTCACTAATTTTCCCATTTTTCTTTTCAGTCTCTTCATTTTCAAAAGATTCTCTTCCAATTCCCGGTTTATAATTCGTATCAATTTTGCCAGTTCCTAAGTTATTTGCTTTAGTGAAAACATCATCACTCAATTTTCTGGCAATATTGATAGAATCTAGTTTTCCTTGAAATCTTTGATTTTCGGATTCAAGAAATTTGATTTGCTTTGAAGAATCATCTAGTTTTAGAATTAAACTAGTGTTGTTGTCAGTTAAATCTTGAATTTTTTTTTTAACTGAAGGACTTCCTTTTCTAAGGTATCTTTTATTTCAGATGAAATAACAGATTGATTTTTTATTTCTAAGTCCCTTTTTTATTTTAGAGCTTCATTTAATTGTTCTAGGATGTGATTATTTTCTTCAGGTTTTCGTTCAATGTCTCTTTCAAGTTTGTCTCTAGTCCTTGTGGATTCTCCAAATCTGAGTTGCAAGGTTTGTAATTCAGATTTGTAGATATCAGATTTAACTATTGTGTCATGATACAGTCTGAGATCAGCTTTTAGACTGTTCTCAATCTTAGTCATGTGGGACTCAAATGGTGTTTTTGAAAGACCGAGATCTGAGATCATAGACCATACCTGATCGATGACATATGGAGCTCTTGTGGTTGGTTCATTGTCAGCCATGAAGCAGAAGTTTGACTGAGCTGGTTCAGTATCTGTCTCATCATCAGAAGTTGGCCAGTATTCCATGCTAGGTTCGTGGAATGCCATCAAAGCTTTTTGCTTTGCTTTCTGTTCTTTTTTCTTCAGCTCTTCGGCTTTTTGTGCATAGTAGGCTGAGTCTTTGACTTTGACTTTGGCTCGACAAACTCGGGCATAATGATTTAGTCCTTTGCATTTGTGACAAATGATTACTTCATCATCATCATCGTTATTGTCAGCCTTTTGGCTTTTAACGGGTGATCTTTCAGATGTTTGAGGTTGTTTCTGTTGAGATGGTTTTGAATGATTTTGCTGAAATCCTGAATTTTGGTTATTATAAGAGTTGTGATTATTTTGAAAACCGCGATTCTGAAAGTTTTGTCCAAAAGTGGATCTTTGTTGAAAATTTGGTCTGAAGTTTGATTGATTATGATGTGGCAAAAATCTTTCGAGATTAGTGTTTGCTACCAAAGCGCACAATTGTTGGTAATCAGCTTCATTATTTGGATCAGACAAGTCACAAGAATTACTTGAAAAAGCTTGGTTTTGATTTAAATCACTTTGACTTTGATCATGAAAATGTGTTTGGTTTTGAGAAGAGGTTGACAACAAAGCAAGTGGTCCTCCAAAAGAAGTAGACGTTGGTGGGTCAATCGATGATTCATACGATTGTAATTCTCCGTACAGATTGTACAAAGATTCAGTATGAATTGCCGGATTTCCCTGAATGATGAGTTTGACCATTTTCCAGCTTTCATAAAGGTTGTTTAAAAATTTGAGGTTTATTTCATGCTGTGACTTTTTAATGCCCAAATTATTCATTTTGATGGTAATGAGATTGAACCTGTCATGAGCATCATGGATGGTCTCATGTGAAAACATTTTGAAGTTGTCAAATTCGTTTAAAACAGATGTTTTCTTGTTTCCAATGATTCTCTCATTTCCTTCAAAACGATTTTTCAAAGTTTGCCAAATTTGGTTTGCAGTTAAAAGGATTATATCATTCATCTGGCTTAGAATACTGTGGGGTATTCCAGACACAAGCTCTTTTTTGGCTTGAAGTTCAAGTTTCTTCCTTTCATTTAGTATATCCAAGTTACTCGTAAGAGAGGTCATGTTATCTGGTAGAGATCCGTCTACACATTTCCACACGTCTTCACTTATAGAGTTGAGATGAAGATTCATACGACCTACCCATGATTTATATTCTTCGGGAATAAGAATGAGTGCTCGAGTACCTGAACCTATACTGTTAGCAATAGATACAGAATTTATGTTTGAGTAGTTTGCGGAAGACATTTTTTTTTGTTAACGAAAATGTGATGTTAAAATGAAATTTTTAAAGAAGACTAATTGGTGGTTTATAAAAACGCTACACAAAAGTTTTCGACAAAAATTTTCAAAATAAATCACACAAGTAATTTTTAAATGTTTTTTTTTAATATATTTAATTTTTTTGTTGAACAAGTGATATTAAGATGAAATTTTTAAAGGAAACTTATTGGTGGTTTATAAAAACGCTACACAAAAGTTCACGACAAAAATTTCAGATTAAAGCACACGAGCTCTGATACCAATTGTTGAAAAATACGATAACTGATCTCCACGAATAAGGTTTTTAAGCCGATTACCGTGTGACAGATATGTATTTTATCTATAATATGCGGAATAAATAAGAGTTGCGGAATAAAATAAAACGGTAAATCTAAACTAGACAGTATTTAAATAGACAGAAAGCGGTAAATAAAGTAAATGTTAGAAGTTAAAGGTTAGATGTAATAAACGCCATTATCAACGATAACGTGTTTTTACAATAAATAAAAAGGTTACAATAAATAAAAAGGTTAGAAGTTAGAAGTTAGAGGTTAGATGTAATAAACGCCATTATCAACGATAACGTGTTTTTACAATAAATAAAAAGGTTAGAAGTTAGATGTTAGATGTCTCGGTTAAATACAGTCCACATATGTTTTTGTTGTCACGGTTCAATTCGGATGTATTTGAGATTTGGTACAGTTGATTTATAACAGTTTAAATAAATCAATAACGACACATATAATTTTAAAAGAACTTATCGATAGCTACGGAAGATAGCGTTTTTCTTGATATGTCGATTTCTTGTTCTTCACGGTAAGATGAGGTTTTGGTGATTTTTGGTGTCGGGTAGAGGTTGTTTAGAGGTTTAGAGTTTTGGTGTCGGGTAAGGGTTGTTTGGAGGTTTGAGGTTTGGTGTCGGGTGGAGGTTTTGTTTCTTGCGGTTTTGCGGTTTGATCCTCGTTGCCAAATGCAGAAATATCAGAATTTTGAGCTGTTTGGTCGTGGATTAGAGTGTATGGAGCTTGGATAATATGTGTGTGTTGTACAAAATCAGCTAGAGGAAGACTCTATTTATAGTCTGTTCCAGCGAAGATCGGGTCGCGATCTTTATGGGATCGGGTCGCGATCTCGAGTGGTTCCCTGCTTTTGTGCTGGCCACTACCCGACTCGGTGGAGTTGGTCGCTGGGATCGGGTCGCGATTATAAGACGATCGGGTCGCGATCTGGTCGGGTCGCGATGGACAGATGGATCGGGTCGCGATCTTGTCGGGTTGCCGTCGGTTCGCGATCTTTGGTCAGCATAGGGTCACGTGTGTGTCATCACGATCGGGTCGCGATCTGGGTTGGATCGGGTCGCGATCTGCACTGTTCCAGCCTTTTTCTTCTTTTGTTTTGATTTTCTTCATTTTGCGACACATGAGCTGTTAGGTCGCGATTGCTGTTGCTGGGTGACATTTTTGCTCTTTGGTACATAGCGTCATTTTCTCCGGTTTGGTTGATCTCGAATTTACGCAATCTGAAATAAATTGTTAATAAAAACATTTCGACTTATTTCAGTGATGGTCACATAAAACATAAAAAACATTATTCAACAATTTCCCCCTATGTGATCATTAATGAAATGAGGAGAAAAATGTTTGATTGAAATTCTTGAAATTTGGATAAGACATTTATAAAACCATATCACTTGTTTTGAAAGAGTGTGACTAGATTTTACTTATGTTTTGAAAAATGTTTGTCAAGAATATTTGTTTCTGAATCAAAGTCTCGAGTTCGATTATCAAAAGGTTTTTGTATATGTATTTTCATAATATTCCTTAAGATTTTATAGCATTTATAAAGACGACAAGTGATCTTAATAGGTCGATTCAGATGAACGCTCATAGGTATAGCTTACACTTGACTGAGGTGTTTGTTTGTTCTGGGTGCAGAACTGGTGTATAATCACTAAAGATGAGTGATATCTCTCAGTTTGAAGGTGTTGACTTATGCTTAATGTGGATTTATACCTATATACTTTAGTCACTTGGTCTTCATATTAGATAATCAATCACATAAGACTGGTTTCAGCATTACTCAGAGGGTTTCTTCATTCATGCCATTGATGTTTACTCTCTCTCCGTCGGTAAATACATGTAGAGGGGTTTAGAAATATTCATAGTGCATTTTGCAACTAAGAATATTCAATTATGAAGGCTACAGTATCCCGGTAAATCTTTGGTTTTGACAGCTATATTTGATAAAGCTGTTTGAAAATTCGTTGTTTTGAGAGGTGTCTGTCTTGATGGATTGTTGTTGTAAATCTTCTTTTTCTTTGGTGAGGTGTTCACCTTTGTCTTTATCTTTTCTTGATTTGTGCGAATACACATTGTGTAAAAGATATCTGATGTGATTACCAATTGTGATTTGTTGACAGTATTTGTTGGATATGACTTTGTCGTTTCTTCTTTTGTCAGATTCGTTATGCCAGATGATGAAGCTTTTCTTTGAAGTGGTTTGATTGAGGATAGGGATAGGTGATATACTAGACAGTTTGTCTAAGAAAATGAAAGTATCGTCCCTGGTCATTTTGATATCTAAGCAAAAGTGAGACTAGCATCACGGTATAAGAGTATAAATCCTATAAGTCATAATGAAAACACCTTTGCTCACAAAAATGAATTCCACTTAGCAGTTAAAGACGAGGCACAATTTCTCACATGGGTTTGGTTTTCATTTGAATCTCCTGATCTTATGTCCCTTTACAGATAATATCGTTATAATTGAAATAAATTCAAAGGGAATAGGAGAATGTACATAACAAAAATGTTTGAAATTTGAACCTTCTCTTTAATTAAGAATCAATATAACTGAGAACATTCATCGAGCATAAGTATCTGAAAATTTAGTCAAGAAGATGTTAATCACATGGTTCTATAAAAGCTTATTATGACAAGTCTTTTATTGTATTTTTGAAGATTTGTTTTTCTGAATGTTTTTGGAAATTTTGGTTATTTGAATGTTTTTGGAAAATTTTGTTTATGAAAATAAACACTCTTTTGTACAAACAAAAAGTAAGAAATTAGGGATGGATGTTATCTGGATTCAACATTCGGGTCGCGATCTGGTCGGGTCGCGATGGACAGATGGATCGGGTCGCGATCTTGTCGGGTTGCCGTCGGTTCGCGATCTTTGGTCAGCATAGGGTCACGTGTGTGTCATCACGATCGGGTCGCGATCTGGGTTGGATCGGGTCGCGATCTGCACTGTTCCAGCCTTTTTCTTCTTTTGTTTTGATTTTCTTCATTTTGCGACACATGAGCTGTTAGGTCGCGATTGCTGTCGCTGGGTGACATTTTTGCTCTTTGGTACATAGCGTCATTTTCTCCGGTTTGGTTGATCTCGAATTTACGCAATCTGAAATAAATTGTTAATAAAAACATTTCGACTTATTTCAGTGATGGTCACATAAAACATAAAAAACATTATTCAACAAATATATTATCACCATAATATATTAATAAATTGTTTATTTTAATTCTATTGATGTATTAATCATATAATAAATCAATCTTTCTCTCTCCTGGAATTTCTGTCAAACCTATAGTTATGAGGGCAACCCAAATGGACTTTGCTACTATCAATCAGGTAAATACAAATTATTAGTCATGACTTAGACACCTAATCCAACAGAAATAGATATATTATTATTCATATATGATTTTCACATCTCCTACCACCTGCATCACCTTCGTCACCATTACCACCTTTGTCGGTGCCACCACCACCACTACCGCCTCGCCGCTATCTCTACCACCACCAATACTGCCACCGCCACCACCATCGCTACTAACGACCACCATCGCTAATGTCAACTCGACCACCTCTATCACCATCAGCATCACCTCGACCACCACTGCCAATACAACCATCACCACCACCTCCACCACCACCCACCACCATCGCCTCCATCACGACCATCACGACCGCCTTCGACACCACCCAAAATATTTATGTACCTCTTGATACTATAGGATACTCTATCTCATGGTATGCATTGTTTAAAACATTTAAAAAAATTCCATTATATGCCCTAATGGTAGACACGACTCACCTATAGAGTGACTTCAATGGAACTTTCTTTAACACCTAACACCATAAATGTACAATCTACCACCTTCAATTTACCACCTACCATAAAAATGAGTGTTATATAAAGTGTTAAATCATATTAGTTTCTAGACCAACAAAAAACGAGTTTATCTGAAAATTCATGTTGGCATTGTGAATAAGGGGATTGTTATATTTGTTATCATAGTAACCATTTCCTTAAGTGTGTTGACTTCACCCTGGATTTTCTATTAACGACCCACTACTAGATAAAATGTTTAATTATATATTTGAAGAACTAACGAGTACCGAAGTAGACAACCACATAGACTCAGAAAAGACTCGAAAGCTAGATGTACTTGTAGAAGTTCATTATGTAGAGTTGAAAGAAAAGCATGAATGGGTTAAAGATACAAAAAAAAAAACTCAAAGAGGTAGCAAAATTGATGCTGAGTACGGAAGTAGAAATTTCCAAGCTTGTATCATAACAAACCCGTCTTGCATATCTTGTAACAATTAGATGGGGGTTTTATTGGTCGCGGAAAGCCAATGTATCCCTAACAATTTCTAGATTTGTCGCCAAAAGTTAAGTTGGTAATAAATATAACGGTAGTGAAAATAAAATATGTTATATCCATTTTATGATATCCCTTTTTTGTATTTTTTTAAAGGTATTTCAAGTATTGATCATATTAAAGTACATTCTTTCATTAAAACAATAACAAAAAAAACTTTAGTTAACATAGTTTCATTCATTCATAACAACATATACATTACTGTCTACTTTAAATTAACCTTATATATATATATATATATATATATATATATATATATATATATATATATATATATATATATATATATATATATATATATATATATATATATATATATATATATATATATAAAAGTGTTCAAATGAGAACCACTAAAATGCTAAGAACTATGAAACCCAATATTCACACATTAAGAAACAAGTTTTTTTCGTTTTTTTTTTGTTTTTTCACACTTATTTATTATGTGAAAATACATTTAACTTAATAAATTTTATTATTTTTAATACATTTTACACTATTCACAATATAATAAAATTTCTAGTGATTAAACTGTGAATATTAAAACTTAAATTTTTTTTTTTAAAACACATCAATATTGATATCTAATAGCAAAGGAAGGATAATTATATATATATATATATATATATATATATATATATATATATATATATATATATATATATATATATATATATATATATATATATATAAGTTAACTCACTAGTACAAAAATGACCTACGATCACACTTTTTCCTAAACCGCTCAGTCACGTAAAAATTTTTAGACTACTTTCAGCTACATTTTACAGCAATAAGCGTGACCGTTGGTGTGTAGATTGTAATCGTTGATAACGATTTAACGCCAGATATTAGCTTTTTACGACGCACAATCAAACAACATGGCCACATATCACCAACGGCCACATTTTTTATTTTTTGAAAGAAGGGAAAATTTTGTGATGGCTTTTCTATGAGATGAAAGATGCATATATGGTTACATAAAACAGTTGTTTATGAGTCTGAAATCGAGTATATACGGCCACCTAATTGATTTCGTGTGACCATATGATAGTTTTTTATTAGCCACTTAGTAAAAGAAACAAAATATGTAACTATAACCATTCTACGGTCACGTTTTAATTTTTAATGCATGTCAAAAAAACAAACTATTGTCATGATAAAAGAGAAACATTGTGATTATACGTATTATAGAGTCACAGCATACTTTATTATACGTGTCTCAAGGAATGGAGTGATTTCAATGAATGTAAAATTGAGTACATATGACCACATAAATGATTATGTGTGTCTATAAGTTAGCGTTTAGACACTTATTTAAAGAATCAAATACAAGTAAGTATAAACCATGTTATTGTCACGTCGTAATATCTTATGTGTGTCTAAAAACAAGCAATTGTCATGATAAAAGAGGAATGTTGTGAATGTAAGTATTATATGGTCACAGTATACGTGATTATATGTGTCTAAATTTGTATATAATATAATTAACTGGCCATAGGGAATGAAATGATTTGGCCACATAAATGATTTTTGGTGTCCATAGGATTGTGTTAGTCACTTAGTAAAAGAAAACAAAAACAAGTATCTATAACTAATCTATGGTCACGTTTTAATTGTTTATGCGTGTCAAAAAACAAACAATTGTCATGATAAAAGAGAAACGTTGTGAGTATACGTATTATATGGTCACGACATACTTTATTATATGTGTCTAAATGAATGAAGTGATTTCAATGAAGGTTAAATCGAGCACGTATGACCACATAAATGATGTTGTGTGTCCATAGGTTAGCGTTTGGACACATATTTAAAAATCAAATACAAGTAAGTATAAACCATGTTATGGTCACGTCGTAATATCTTATGTGTATCTAAAAACAAACAATTGTCATGATAAAAGAGAAATCTTGTGAGTGTAAGCATTATATGGTCACAGTATACGTGATTATATGTGTCTAAATTTGTATATAATATAATTAACTAGCCATAAGGAATGAAATGATTTGGCCACATAAATGATTTTTTTTGTGTCCATAGGATTGGATTAGCCACTGAGTAAAGGAAAAAAAGAGAAGTAACTATAACCGTTCTATGGTCACGTTTTAATTTTTTTATACGTGTCAAAAAACTAACAATTATCATAATAAAATAGAAACGTTGTGATTATATGTGTCCAAACTTGTATACAATTATATAATTGGTAATAAGGAATGAAATGGCCAGATATTAAATGTACTGAATTAAATAACCAATACTTGAAAGATGCGTATTTATTACTCACATCTTTTTACATTTTTGGCCCTAAGTTTAAATATGCCAAATATGAAAGTTGATTGTTATAAATGGTAGTAAGTTTACAATCGGTTGTCATAAACAACACAATTACTCTGTTTTTTCCAAATGAGGCACATCGTATTATAAACACATTTGATATGCTTTTCCATACACATATATACATTGCATTAAACAAAATAACACACAAACATCATAATTGAAAATGACTATATATATATATATATATATATATATATATATATATATATATATATATATATATATATATATATATATATATATATATATATTGGTATTGGTATTAATAAGCAAATATAAACATTGTTTCAAATATAAGCAATTTCAAAAAATTTCTAATAATATGATCATCTATAAAGGTGTAAGCAGACACTTTTTATCTTGCAAGTATGATTGCTTCATTCATTTTTAATTTAAGGATACGAACCGTATAGTTATATCAACAAATTCTACAGCTTCATCTACACTTGATAGTTTGTTGTCTTCCATGAAATCCAAAATAAGCTTTTCTATCCTCTTGGCAGGTGCATTCATTAAGGTGTTGGGGTAGAAAGAAGTGACAGTTTGAGGAATTTTTTAATATATATATATATATATATATATATATATATATATATATATATATATATATATATATATATATATAAATATGCTAAACAATGTTGAAATCGTTCCCAATAGTTTCCTTAAAAAGACGAAACTCATTGGTTGTTTGTAAGCAACGAGACCCAAATCCAATGTCTCATCAGTTTTTCAGGTGTAGAAGAAAACTTGGTTTGGGTTGTACCTTATAAATTGTGCTACACTTTCAAGAGTTTGAAGTGTGAAGTTATTTATATCTAAATAGTCAACATAATTAACTATTGGACGAACATAACAACAAGAGGGTGTGGGTGTGAATTTTCTACCATGAATGACTTTGAGGCTGAAAAGTATGACATTGTAGAAGCCGTATTCTTCAGTAATGTCACAAATTGAAAGTCCATATGAAAAGACTAATGTAATGGTAATTAATACATTCTGCAAGCACTTGACGGCTGAGAATCATTATCTTCAACATAAGCTACCTAATTTGGTATTAATATAACATATTATTACATTTAATTATATTTTATACTAGTCGACATGCTTTTCCACATGTAAACTATAATAAGTGACGTTTTACAAGGATATGAATGTTACGGTTTGAAAATATCACAAAGAAGAAAGTAAAATGTTATAAATAACAGTAAACTGAAAGTAAGTTGTTATAATTGAGACAATTCCCCTACTTTTAGAGTTTGAGGGGAATTTTACCAACAACCTGTTGGATTAAGGTGTCTAAGCTATAACTATAACTGACACATATGTTTAAATTGATGGCAGCACAGTCCTTTTGGGTTGCCCTCATGACCTGGTAGATGACTATATTAGATATAGAGAGAAAAATGATTGATATATTATGGAGATAATATATTAATCAAAAGAGGAATAAATAATCGGTTGATATATTATGAGAACAATATATTAATTAGAAATTATGATATTTAATTAAAGATTAATCAGAAATTAATTTGGAATTAATTGTGAGATTAATTGAATTAATTAAATATGCAGGGGTTGACTTATAAATTATTCAAAGGTTGGATAATAGACAAATATATATATATATATATATATATATATATATATATATATATATATATATATATATATATATATATATATATATATATATATATATATATATATATAAGTTAACTCACTAGTACAAAAATGACCTACGATCACACTTTTTCCTAAACCGCTCAGTCACACTTTTGATTTTTTGCGTGAGTAAAGGTCACGTAAAAATTTTTAGACTACTTTCAGCTACATTTTACAGCAATAAGCGTGACCGTTGGTGTGTAGATTGTAATAGTTGATAACGATTTAACACCAGATATTAGCTTTTTACGACGCACAATCAAACAACATGGCCACATATCACCAACGGCCACATTTTTTATTTTTTGAAAGAAGGGAAAATTTTGTGATGGCTTTTCTATGAGATGAAAGATGCATATATGGTTACATAAAACAGTTGTTTATGAGTCTGAAATCGAGTATATACGGCCACCTAATTGATTTCGTGTGACCATATGATAGTTTTTTATTAGCCACTTAGTAAAAGAAACAAAATATGTAACTATAACCATTCTACGGTCACGTTTTAATTTTTAATGCATGTCAAAAAAACAAACTATTGTCATGATAAAAGAGAAACATTGTGATTATACGTATTATAGAGTCACAGCATACTTTATTATACGTGTCTCAAGGAATGGAGTGATTTCAATGAATGTAAAATTGAGTACATATGACCACATAAATGATTATGTGTGTCTATAAGTTAGCGTTTAGACACTTATTTAAAGAATCAAATACAAGTAAGTATAAACCATGTTATTGTCACGTCGTAATATCTTATGTGTGTCTAAAAACAAGCAATTGTCATGATAAAAGAGGAATGTTGTGAATGTAAGTATTATATGGTCACAGTATACGTGATTATATGTGTCTAAATTTGTATATAATATAATTAACTGGCCATAGGGAATGAAATGATTTGGCCACATAAATGATTTTTGGTGTCCATAGGATTGTGTTAGTCACTTAGTAAAAGAAAACAAAAACAAGTATCTATAACTAATCTATGGTCACGTTTTAATTGTTTATGCGTGTCAAAAAACAAACAATTGTCATGATAAAAGAGAAACGTTGTGAGTATACGTATTATATGGTCACGACATACTTTATTATATGTGTCTAAATGAATGAAGTGATTTCAATGAAGGTTAAATCGAGCACGTATGACCACATAAATGATGTTGTGTGTCCATAGGTTAGCGTTTGGACACATATTTAAAAATCAAATACAAGTAAGTATAAACCATGTTATGGTCACGTCGTAATATCTTATGTGTATCTAAAAACAAACAATTGTCATGATAAAAGAGAAATCTTGTGAGTGTAAGCATTATATGGTCACGGTATACGTGATTATATGGGTCTAAATTTGTATATAATATAATTAACTAGCCATAAGGAATGAAATGATTTGGCCACATAAATGATTTTTTTTTTGTGTCCATAGGATTGGATTAGCCACTGAGTAAAGGAAAAAAAAAGAAGTAACTATAACCGTTCTATGGTCACGTTTTAATTTTTTTATACGTGTCAAAAAACAAACAATTATCATAATAAAATAGAAACGTTGTGATTATATGTGTCCAAACTTGTATACAATTATATAATTGGTAATAAGGAATGAAATGGCCAGATATTAAATGTATTGAATTAAATAACCAATACTTGAAAGATGCGTATTTATTACTCACATCTTTTTACATTTTTGGCCCTAAGTTTAAATATGCCAAATATGAAAGTTGATTGTTATAAATGGTAGTAAGTTTACAATCGGTTGTCATAAACAACACAATTACTCTGTTTTTTCCAAATGAGGCACATCGTATTATAAACACATTTGATATGCTTTTCCATACACATATATACATTGTATTAAACAAAATAGCTCACAAACATCATAATTGAAAATGACTATATATATATATATATATATATATATATATATATATATATATATATATATATATATATATATATATATATATATATATATATATATATATATATATATTGGTATTGGTATTAATAAGCAAATATAAACATTGTTTCAAATATAAGCAATTTCAAAAAATTTCTAATAATATGATCATCTATAAAGGTGTAAGCAGACACTTTTTATCTTGCAAGTATGATTGCTTCATTCATTTTTAATTTAAGGATATGAACCGTATAGTTATATCAACAAATTCTACAGCTTCATCTACACTTGATAGTTTGTTGTCTTCCATGAAATCCAAAATAAGCTTTTCTATCCTCTTGGCAGGTGCATTCATTAAGGTGTTGGGGTAGAAAGAAGTGACAGTTTGAGGAATTTTTTAATATATATATATATATATATATATATATATATATATATATATATATATATATATATATATATATATATATGCTGAACAATGTTGAAATCGTTCCCAATAGTTTCCTTAAAAAGACGAAACTCATTGGTTGTTTGTAAGCAATGAGACCCAAATCCAAGGTCTCATCAGTTTTTCAGGTGTAGAAGAAAACTTGGTTTGGGTTGTACCTTATAAATTGTGCTACACTTTCAAGAGTTTGAAGTGTGAAGTTATTTATATCTAAATAGTCAACATAATTAACTATTGGACGAACATAACAACGAGAGGGTGTGGGTGTGAATTTTCTGCCATGAATGACTTTGAGGCTGAAAAGTATGACATTGTAGAAGCCGTATTCTTCAGTAATGTCACAAATTGAAAGTCCATATGAAAAGACTAATGTAATGGTAATTAATACATTCTGCAAGCACTTGACGGCTGGGAATCATCATCTTCAACATAAGCTACCTAATTTGGTATTAATATAGCATATTATTACATTTAATTATATTTTATACTAGTCGACATGCTTTTCCACATGTAAACTATAATAAGTGACGTTTTACAAGGATATGAATGTTACGGTTTGAAAATATCACAAAGAAGAAAGTACAATGTTATAAATAATAGTAAACTGAAAGTAAGTTGTTATAATTGAGACAATTCCCCTACTTTTAGAGTTTGAGGGGAATTTTACCAACAACCTGTTGGATTAAGGTGTCTAAGCTATAACTATAACTGACACATATGTTTAAATTGATGGCAGCACAGTCCTTTTGGGTTGCCCTCATGACCTGGTAGAGGACTATATTAGATATAGAGAGAAAAATGATTGATATATTATGGAGATAATATATTAATCAAAAGAGGAATAAATAATTTGTTGATATATTATGAGAACAATATATTAATTAGAAATTATGATATTTAATTAAAGATTAATCAGAAATTAATTTGGAATTAATTGTGAGATTAATTGAATTAATTAAATATGCAGGGGTTGACTTATAAATTATTCAAAGGTTGGATAATAGACAAATATATATATATATATATATATATATATATATATATATATATATATATATATATATATATATATATATTATTTATGGAGCCTTTTCTTATTTATGGTAATGATAAGTCAACCAGCTTGTATGATAAGTGGGTTATCATATCAGAAGTTTAAACATGGCAGTTATCTGTCAGGGGACTTATTAATTTTGGACTATATATAGAGGGTTACCCCTCCCCATTCTTCACGCCAACCATAGGGTTCTCAAACCCTTCTCTCTTGCTTTCTTCCTTGCCAAGTTCTTGGGTGTGAGCCATTAGAGGCATTATACTTGTGGTGCTTGTTTCCAAGAAAGGATCAAAAGGTTAGTTTTTATTGTGAAATTTATTTTGATTCTTATCTTGTTCATAGTTATAGGTTAAATAGATGAAAACATAGATCATTTATAGTGTATGTGAACTTAACTGTTTTTTTCATAGTTTGCTTAAAACCCAACAGCGGTATCAGAGCTAGATCTATTTTTCTGTTGAACTGTTATAATAGTTGAATTACGAAAAAGTTTTAATGGAATTAATCCCTTGGTCTCAAGGGTTTCGAAATTGTGGCTAGGGTTTGAGAAACCCTAGCCTCCACCCCTTAAATCTCGAAAATAAGGAGGTGGGTTTTAGGGTTTCCTTATTTTGGTAATTGTGATCTTTTATACATGGAAACTCTTGACCCTTTTATTTTAGATAACTTGGTGGGCAAGATTAGGATTAAATTAAAATTGTTTAATTTATCAATCCTCATGTGATTTAATTAATTAATTTAATTAACAGTTAATTAAAAGGACAAATATTAAATCACCTTATGTTTAATTTTAAATTTTAAATTTTAAATTGTTTAAATTTTCGAAAATTTAAAAGGACATAACCTAAATATTTTAAATGTTTAAAATACACCTTATACATATTATTATTAAAAGTTAATACCTATATGTATAAGATTAAGTCAGTCAAATCGCTAGTATGCCTCATTCAGAAAACTGGTCTATAAAGAGGGTATAAGGAAACTGCCTATAAAATGGCGGTTGAATGGGTGTCCACTCTTACCCACCGCTCCCTTGATCAGTGGACTGTCGTTAGCAGAACGGGTTTGATGGGACAATGCTAATCGCATTAAAAGTGTAATGCTATTAGTAACAAAGTACTAGAACCTTCAAAACCCAAACTCTAGCTACTTAGGAAAATGTGAAAAGTATGCTAATCCATGAAGTTACACATTGCACTTTGTGGGTTGTTAGTGGAGCGTGGGTGGTTAACCGATACACTAATTAAGATCTATAAAGAGTGGTGATGGGTATCTCGTGTTTTTGCCATTATTGATGGAGCTGTGTGGATAACCGGCACATCAATCGAGATGACAAATAACATTGAGGTTACCAAGTAACTGGCATAGTTATTTCACATATTGTTTGTGATCCTCGGCATCTCAGTCACAAACAGAAGAGCATAATCCGAGATTAAACATGCCATTGACCCCGGTCAATGAATCTCACAGATCTAGGAATTCCATTAGACTGAAATTGATAATAGTATATCTACCTTAATGACCATTATGTTGTGATTACGACATCCCTCTTCACACCATAATTGGGGCATTTTGGATCCTAGCATTGTTAAATAAAATTTGGTCATTTTGGATCTAGGAATTCCATTAGACTGAAATTTATAATAGTATAACTAATAAATTTGATTTTATAGATGTCTGAAGATAGTGTCAACTCCCCCCTAAAGCCATTCCTGAGGGCTTTAGGAAATGCTTACCATATATGAAAAAAGCTGACTGGACTTAACTACCTGGATTGGACCCAACAATGGAGATTGACTATGAGATACGTAGATAAGGAATACATCATCGACTTCCCACTCCATTTCCTTCCTGAGCATGGTGTCACTCAACAGTTGATTGGCCACCATAACCTCCTAGTCCGAGAAGACGAAGAGGTTCGTGATCTCATGCTATCAACCATCGACCCGGCCATCCGCAGGGATTTTGAATCCTTGGGGCCATGGGAGATAGTACAACTGGTCATAGAAAGGTTTGAAGGACCAGTTATACAGGAGAAAGGAAGGATCTACGAGAAGATGAGTAGGATCGAATTCAAGAAGGGAGGAAAGGTTGGTGATCATTTCCTCAGGATAGAGGAATGTGTGGAAGAACTATACCAGATTGGTCACCCATGAATCATGAGACGAGCATTAACTGCTTACTCGCCTCTCTGCCCAAAGAGTATGAACCGTTTATACAAATTTATGACGAGAGGGAAGATCACAAGACTTTCAGGGATATGTTACAAATGTTGACTCTATACGAGTCGTTCATGAAGAAACAAAATGAAAGAATGGGTCCAGCTTGGAAGCGCATCGGGAGTCCGCCTGGACGAGTCCTGGGGTGTCTTAAGTTAGGAGTCCACGGGGCAAGGTATAGGCATAAGAAGATAGGAAGACGCTCCAAAGCCAAATCGTTTGGCTACTTAGGTATATCTAAAACTCTAAACTACTCCTTATCCTTAATTCCTTGATACAAAATGTGATTGTCACATTTGATTTGTATGCAGGGTCTCAGTAGGACGCAGGACATAATAGCATGGGAGCACATTCAGATTGGATCTCGAGCTCATGCATTGTTGGAATTTAGTTAGATATTTTTTTGACATTGTTATTAGTCAGTAGATAGTATGACATTGTTTTACATAGTACATTGTTTGAGGATAAAACTTTGTTTTTAATAAAAGTTATATTTTTTGATATGATTGTCTAAATTATCCTTGAAATGTTGTGTGAATGCTTGAATGTTGATTGAATTGTGTTTGTATGATTGTTAAGTTGAATTTTATAAGAATAACTTCAACCAAAGATCCAATGGACAGGATTTTGGAATCAATTGGCTTGGAGTCATTTGATGAAGTTAGTTCTTGATAAAATTAGTCACCACAATAAATGAATCGACCAAGGATCCAATGGATAGGATCTTGGAATCATCTGACTTAGAGTCAGATGTTGAATTGATACCTTGAATAATTAACAAATTCATAAATTTACATAAGAATGTAAAGGATATTAAGATTATGAGCAATGATCACAATGAATATTGTGAGTTACTCAAAATCAGCAAGTAAAACAAAAATTAGTCATACTTTACAAATTTGCCAATTTGATATGACAAATATAACTTCACTTGTCAAGGGTTTCAAGGGAAGTATAAGATCAACAGAACCTGAGTAAAACATAACTGTGAGATTGCTTCGCAAGTTAGATATTCAACCAGTCAGTCCATAAAACCATATTAGAACCACATGTTAAACTAAGTAGGTTACACAGACACCGTGTGAAGTGTGGAGTCGGGTTTCCCACTTATATACAGAGAAGGTTTAGGGTCATGAAGCGTTCGTGCGAACCTCATACCACGACTGAATCTGATCGACAGTGTCATTTCAATTGGCCATCCCATTGTGCCTGTAAATGTTCGGTTCCTTTTTGGAAAGGACTCACATTCTAAGGAAACAGTGGGAGTGTTAGAATCCCGAAGGAGTTTAGGGATTAGCTAAGTGAAAGAACCTTTAGTCATCACTAAAACTTGACCAGGAATCAGATTCCTGCTAAACCTGACATATCGTTCTCTTAGCAAACCAGTAATGTTAGTCACCGTCATAAGGAATTATGATCAAGGTGACATACCGGTTGGTAGTAAAACACTAAGGTTGGTATGGATAAGCAATCCTGCTACTTGGAAGCATTGGTGAGCCCGGTTACCACTAAATAAGAGAAATAAAGAGCGAGACTCGGTCTCTGTGACAATTTGACTGATTTTACACATAGCCGGAAACCAATGGGAGTAATTGAATGGTCAAAGGAAACGTCATACATAAATTATGCGAACATTCTTAGCTACGATAGTTCAGTGATGCAATGCTCAAAAGAAATCATGTGATTAATTTTGAGGGAAACGCTCCCAACAGAACTAAAACAATTCTGAAAAAGACATTGTCAGCTATTACTGCAACTTGCAAGTCATAGCAATCGGTGAATCGGTTAATATGACATAGATCGGAGAATGGTTAAATGCTTCTTTGGGAAAGAACTCCTTGCTAACTGCTTAAACTTTCGACTAGGGCAGCAGCTCCCTCTTGCACAACTCCCCCAAACAGCCCAGATCTGATTCACTTTCAGAACCTCTTCGTCGATTCCTAACCTTAAGAGCTTATTCAAAAAGTCATTTTATAGAGTAAGACCGTTACTAAGAAGGAAAAAACCCCCCCATCTCGTTCGATAACAAGCCCAAGCCCTTCTCCTCAAAGAGCACTAGTTGCCTTTCAAATTATAAAAAATCCAAAAGGTGTTCTCCAAGCCACTTCTTATATGCTGAATGGAAAACCATAGGGGTTGTGTGTGAGACACAACTAGTAGGGATTAGAACATGCCAATGCAAAAGGTACATAGCCCCGAATTTCGTCAGACGGGCACCTCGCATGGAAGGATCTTCAGATTCTCAAATATGCCAAAAGTTTGGATTTGGTGAATAGTCTGAAAGAGTCCTGTGATTATGTCAGAAGTTCTGGACCTTGTATTCTCAAAGTATGCCAAAAAGGTTTGGGTATTGTGAATAATCTGAAAAGAGTTCCAGAACTATGTCAAAGCTAGTGGGAGTATCATTAAGATCTACCTTTCAATGTATGTTGGCACATACTATTCTTAGAAATATCTCTTATCATTACAAAGTGTAATGACTCGGCATGAGAGATGATTTGCTAAGAAAGACTTGAAGGAGATTCGATATACTTGACAACGCCTAGTGATATTACATATTTTAGTCGTTGTTGAGCCCTATTCTTAGTGAAATTATGTCATATATATCGTGGTATTCTCACTTTTCGTGCCAGTACTTGTTTGGAAGAAAATAATGAAAACAGGGACCAAAAGCGTACAAATTGGAGGAAGTTTGGAGAAGAAGGAAAAATCAGGAAAATACGTACGTGCGCTGCGGGAATCAAGAAGGCGCGACGCAGATACAAGGCGGTGGAACAAAATTCAAAGTTCGAAGAAACGGGGATAAAACCCTACGCGCGCCGCGGAAACCATATATGCGCAGCGCGGTTGCATAAAATTTGCAACTATAAATAGAGGTGTTTTCAGCCGAAAACCCGAGCAAAACCCTGGTGAAAAATCGACCGTAGAGGCTCTTTGACTCCAAGAACTCGTTTCCAGCAACTACCTTTTGGTATTTCAGGTTTTTATGCTTAATTTCTTTTTAGTTTAATAGTTAGCATTGGTGGCTATCGTTTGTGGGAGTGACAAACACTGACCTTGAGCATTTTAGTTAGTGTTTTTCAGTTCTTGTTACTGTATTGGATGATTGGAACCTGTTTTGGGTTTATAATAATCACTTGGTTACAAGTAATATTGGTTTTTCGGTATTTGATGCTTGATATTGGATTGTGTGTGTTTGTTTGATGTTTGGATGTGTTTATGACCTTGTTGGGACTGTTTTCCCTTGCTGATTTCAGTAGCCAACTAGTTTAGCTTTTAAGTTTGGACTCTAGCCAGTGACTGTCATTTGGACTTTTAGTTATTGGTTTAGTTTATGCCTTGTGATTGTTTGGTTTGGTTGTTTGCCTTTGTTGCTTCTGAAGCAGAGATGTACTTCTGATTTCAGAAAGTAACTAGGTTTGAGTTGAAGCTTAGCTTAGTCTATGCTTGTTTTGAGATTGTTTAGTTTTATGTTTTCTGGGATCAGTAGTCAAAAGTGTAGGAACTAATTCCTCTGACTATAACGTGACACTATAGTTGGTAATCTATCACCTAACTTGACCACGTAACTCCTGCGGATCGACCCTGACTTCCACTGTGCTAAGTGTGTGTGTTAGGTTTTCTTATTTTTGACCGCATGACGACCGCTGCGATGTCAAATTTTGGCGCCGTTGCCGGGGAGTTGTGAGCTTAAGATTAGGTGATTAGTAGGAGTTTTAGTTTCTGAATTTTCTTTTGTGAGTTTCATTTGGTTAGTATTTTTCTTTTTGATTTTTGTGGGCGTGTTGCATTAGTGCATGCGTACCCGCAGGGGTGAGCAAGTATCCCCTTTGCATTTTGATCCTGAGATTAAGCGAACTGCGCGCAAAAACCGTGCACGTAGGCGTTACAATATCATAAGTTTTAGTGTGTGTTAGGTTTTCTTATTTTTGACCGCATGACGACCGCTGCGATGTCAAATTTTGGCGCCGTTGCCGGGGAGTTGTGAGCTTAAGATTAGGTGATTAGTAGGAGTTTTAGTTTCTGATTTTTCTTTTGTGAGTTTCATTTGGTTAGTATTTTTCTTTTTGATTTTTGTGGGCGTGTTGCATTAGTGCATGCGTACCCGCAGGGGTGAGCAAGTATCCCCTTTGTATTTTGATCCTGAGATTGAGCGAATTGCGCACAAAAACCGTGCACGTAGGTGTTACAATATCATGAGTTTTAGTAATATTAGTAGCAGTCCAGAGCATGTTGCCCAGGAACCTTCGGGTGAGGCAACGGGGATGTCTTTTATTCCCCAAGTTTCGGAGTTTCATTTCGGGAGCACAAGTGCTTCTGGTGGTGCAGTTTCAGCCCCTGTACCCATACCATCATGCACTCCGCCATCGATTCCACCATTTCCACCAGTATCACAACCACAATCCACAAATCCATTCACCTCTGCCATGTCTTGGGGAGCGCCGACCCGTGATGGCACCCCAGCTTCTAGACAGCAGGCACCTACTTCACAACCAATTTCACAACCACAACCAGTATTCTTTAAACATCAACCTACACAACCATAACAATACCAGCAGCCTCCTCAGCAACAATACCAGTATCCAGAGACCGAGGAGAGATATTATGAGGAAGATGAAGGATGGGTTCCACCAGCGCCCCAAAAACCGTGGAACCGAGGTCAGGGACCTCCCAAAAGAACACAGCAGCATCAACAACCACCAGGTCAACATGGGTATAATGATCAGCATTTCTACGGTAACCCTGCTCAACCTTTATATTTTGCACAACCGAGAAGGCAATCGGTTGCATCACATTTCCAGCCACGGGAATATGATGACTCGTCGTCAATTTATATTCCTGACAATATTGAATCTCAAGTAGAAATAAGGCCTCAATTGTTAGGGATATTACCAGAGTTTAGGGGGTACAAGCAGGATGATCCATATAACCATTTGTATGACTTTATAGCGATTGCCAATGCTAATAACCCTTGGAATACTAATAGGAACATCTTTAGGCTTAGGTTATTCCCATTCACGCTTAAAGACAAAGCCAAATACTGGTTTACGTCTTTACCAGCAAACAACATCACCACATGGGACCAGCTCAAGGCCAAGTTCCTACAAGAATACTATCCGGCAAGCAAAACAACGGAGATTAGGAGGGTCATTCAGGACTTCCAGCAAAATCCAGGAGAGGCTTTCCACAAAGCATTCGATCGATTAAAGGAGCTACTGTGATCCTGCCCGCACCACGAGATTCCTAAATGGCAGTTGGTCAAATCGTTCTTTGAAGGAGTCAGCGAAACACATCAAGCGATGATAAATGCCTCGTCAAGTGGGAAATTTATGTGGCAAGACCTGGAGGAGGCTTGGCAGTTCTTGGAACAATTGAGCAATGGCTCCAAAGCGAACTTTTCTACGAGAAAAACTGTAGGCACAGCAGCAGCAGTGGGAGCTGATGCTGATTGGAAGAAGGAAGTAAAAAAGGAAATAAGTCGAATTAAATAAGAAGTTTGACAGACTTATGTCAACGCTGCAGAATGGACCTCAAGGTCAACCACAAAGAGGTCAAGGAGGACCGAAAACTCAGGAAGTAAACCAAGTTTATGGCCATGGTCAAGGTCAGTATAACAATGGACGACCGTACAGACCGTATAATCAAGGGCAGCAGCAGAATTACAACAACCAGAGGCAGAATAACCACCAAGGTCAATCATCAAATCAGCCTAGGTCATACCAGCCCGCAAGCAATAATGGAAATGCGAACGGGGGTGGTAACAACAACAATAATAGGGGGCCGACACTGCTGTCAACAATGCCCCAGGAACGCAAGAGGACTTAGTTGCAAAAATGTATGAGATGTTCAGTGCTACTCAGCAGCAGTCCCAAGCCAATGCAAAAGCTATTGCAAACATGGAAAGGCAAATTGGACAAATGGCCGAGGATCAGCGAAAAAGGGACAATGGGAAGTTGCCAAGTGCCACGGAAGTTAATCCAACCCATAATCTGTTGGATTAGGTGTCTAAGCCATGACTTTACAACTATATTTATCTTGTTAATTGAAGCAAAGTTCATTTGGGTTGCCCTCATAGCTGGAGGTCAGGATAGAGTTCGGTAGAGTAAAAGGTTGATTTATTAATTGCTTAATAAATCAATAGAATTAATTAAATGGTTTATTAATATATTTAAGTGTTAATATATTAATTATAAACTATAATAATTAATTAAGATCTATTCTAGAATTAATTGGATTTAATTCAGTGATTAAATTAATTAATTAAAAGTGCAGGGACTGGTTTGTATTTATTCAACAGTTGAATAACTGGCAAGCCAGTAGCTAGGGCCCTAAGTCGGCGAAATTATGAGTGGATACACTCATATTTCGAAACCCTAATTAGGGTTATGGAAAGCCTTGTCCAAATGGTTAACAGGCTTGTCCATTAAGGAGGCTCCTTAGGGTTTCAGCTGTAACCCTTGGAGGCTATAAAAGGAGGCACCTGGCCACCCTAAAACCTGCGGCACTTTCACCAGACAAACTCTGCTGGACTGTCTTCTCCATTGCTGTGGGTATGACTTGCATATGAGGCAGGATACTTTTGCTGCTAGCTTCAAGAACAAGATTCAAAGGTTGGTTCTTCTGATTTAAACTTTAGAAATTATTGTTGGCCTTTAGATATTAGTTATATCTTCATAGAAGAAAACATAGATCTTTCTAGGGTTACATGTGAACCATAAGAATTTTTGTGTTCATTGTTTGTTAGAAAACCCTTTAGTGGTATCAGAGCTTAGGCTGTTTTCTTGTGTTTGATATAAACTGCTTGAATTGTTTTTGCCTTGAGGTTTTGTGCGAAAAACACCTCATGGGAGATGACAATTTCGTGGCCTAGGCTAGGGTTTCCTAACACTAGCCGCCACCCCTTGGTTCCCCTTTATTTGCTTGATTTACTTGCCTTGATTAGGATTGTTATTTATGGTAATTGCTGATTAATTAAATAACTAGAATCCTTTATCCATATATGGTAAATCTCGAAATCTAGGGATAAATATAGGTAATTAATTTGATTAATTTTGTGATGCCTATATTTGATTTAATTAGTTTAATTAATTGTTTAATTAAAAGATCAATTAAATCAGCTTAAAGAATTAATTAAATTTTCGAAAAATAGTTTAAAATTTGCGAAAATTATAATTAAATTAATTCTAAAATATTTTAATAAGATTAAAATATATATTATATATTTATGATTAAAAGTTAATTATTTATATATAAGAAAATTGGTTAGTCTTACCGCAAGTAGGTCTCATTCACAAAACTGTCCTATAAAGAGGGTATAAGGCGACTGACTATAAAATGTTAGTCTAATGGGTATCTACTCTCACCCACCGCTCTCCTGGTCAGTCGAGTGTCGTTAGCCGAACGGGTTTGATAGAACCGCTAAGCCTCTTAAAAGTATAATGTTGTAATTGAAAGTACTAGAACCTCAAACAAAACCCAATCTAGTTACTTTAGGATAAAAATGTGAATTGGTGCTAATCCATGGAATTGCACATTGCACTTTGTGGAACGTTGGTGGAGCATGTGTGGTTTACCGGCACGCCAACAAGGGTCCGCAAAGAGTTGCAATGGGTTTCTCGATTTTGTCATTATTAACGGAGCGTGTGTGGTTAACCGGCACGTTAATTAGAGATGGCAATCGACTTCGAGAGTACCAAGCTAATTTGCATGGTTATTCACACCTGGTTTGTGATCCTCGGCATCCCAGTCACAAACAGTGGGGCACATCCGAGACTAAACATGCCATTGAACAGTTCAATGTGTCTCAACAGATCTAGGAATTTCATAAGATGAAATTGATAAGTGCATTGTCTACCTTAATGACCATTATGTTCTGATTACGGCATCCCTCTTCACACCATAGTTGGGGTATTTTGGGTCCTAGCCTTAATAAATAATATATTGGGTAATTATTTAAAAGGAAAAACTAAACTAATAAATTCTGTTTATTGTAGATGTCTGAATCAAGTGTCTATTCTCCTCCCTCTCCTCCTTCACCCATTTCTGAGAGAATCAGAAAGCTCCTGCTTAATATGGAAAGGCTGACTGGCCTTAACTGTAAGGAATGGCTTCGCAATTGGAGACTGGCTCTCGGTATTGCGGGCAAGCTTCATCTCACCGAGTATCCGATCCCGGTTCCACAGGAACAAGTCATCATAAATAGTTCTTGTGATGAGGGTAACTTCTTAGTTGATGTATCCGAAGAAATTCGTGACCTCATGTTGTTGACCATTGTCCCCGAATTCCGCAAGGATTTTGAATCCTTAGGGCCATATGAGTTAATGCAATCGGTTGAGGAAAGGTTCCGAAAACCGGTTGAAGAGGAACGAGCTAGGATCTTCAAAAGACTTGCAGAGTGTAAGTTAAAAGAAGGAAGTAGCATCGATTCGCATGTTCTTCAGATTGAAGCGTACATAGGCGAATTGTACAAAATTGGTTATTCCATGAGTCAGGAGTCGAGTGTTAACACTCTACTCGCTTCACTGACTAGTAAGTACGATCTGTTCATTCAGACGTATAGAAAGGAAGACCAGAAAAAGACCTTAATGGAAATGCGTCCACTGTTGACTTTATTCGAGTCACTCTTGGACAGGCATAGCTCCGATGGTTCAGCTACTTCTGGATTAAGTCCAGTGGAAAGACACAGCAAGAAACGATCTAGATCGTCTGGATATGTCTTAAGCTGGGAATCCACAGAATCGGATACAGTGACGGAAAGATTGGAAGACGCTCCAAGATCAAAAACTTTTGAAAGCTCAGGTATACCTAAAAACCTCAAAACACCTGTTCCATAATTCCTTGATGCATAATGTGATAGTCACATTTTGGTTTGTATGCAGGGAATGAGTAAGGTACGGGACATTGGCGCACAGGAGCACATTTGGATTGGATTTTCGGCTCATGCGGTTTTGAAGTTTAGTTAGATATTGAAATATTGTTATTAGCTTTTTAGATGCGTATGACATTGTCTATCATATAATACATTGTTCAAGGATTTTGTTTTAATAAAATTGTCAATTTTCTTTTAACACATGTTGTTTGAAATATCCTTGAAATGTTGTATGATTGTGTTGAATGCATGATTAGTAATAACTTGAATATTGATACATCCAAAGTGTTTGGATTTTAGGAATTATGTCCCTTATGATTGTTAATATTGTAAGAATCAATTCAACCAAAGGTCTAGTTGGACAGGACTTTGGAATCATTTGACTTAGAGTCTCATGATGAATTGAGTTCTTAATGTGTAATGAAATGAATCAACCAAAGATCTAGTTGGACTGGACCTTGGAATCATTTGACTTGAAGTCAGGTGATGCTTAAGTTCTTTATAAAGCACATGTGGCAAGAAATGAATCACCCAAATATCCAAAGGATAGGATTTTGGAATCAGCTGACTTAGAGTCAACTGAAGATTCCAAGTCTTGAACAGAATTAACAAAGTCATAAGTTTACATAGAGATGTAAAAGAGATTGAGATTAGAAGCAACGAACACATCAGTTGCTGTGTATTGCTCGAATCTTCGAATAGAACACAATTGTTTGTACTTCACAATATTTGTCAGTCGATATGACGAATATGACCTCGCTTATCATAATAAGCGATTGGATTGAATCCTTGAACAGTTCAAGGACTTCAAAGGAAGTATGAGATCCACAGAACCTGAGTGACAGTATAAACTGGGGAAAATGTTTCACAGTTTATTCTCTTCCAAGAACATTAATAGATATAATGTGTCTTAGGGAAGATGATGAAGCGTTGGTCGAAAGAGTTCGATCCTCAATGTATGAGATACATTGCCAATTAGTTTCCCGTAAATTAAACACTAAACCAGTCAGACCACATAAACCATATTCCAACCACACCCTTCGACTAAGTAGGTTTTGCAGACACTGTCTGAAATGTAAAGCTGGGATTGTCCCACTTGTACATTAAAAGTCCAGGGTCTTGTAGTGTTCGTCCGAACCTCATGACTAGCCTAAACCTAATCAGAAATGTCGTTTCACTGGCTATCCCACTGTACCTGAAAAGAAAGAGCACTTTTAGTAAGAACTCATGTTCTAAGGAAACAGTGGGAGTTGGGACAGTCCTGGATGAGTTCAGGATTAGCCAAGTGAAAGAACCTTTAGTCATCACTAGGCTTAGAGCAGAAATCAGATTTCTATTTTAATACTGACATAGTCTTCTCTTGACCAGTAGTATTGATCACCATCATAAGTAGTTATGATCAGGGTGACATACCAATTAGTGGTAAAACACTATAGTTGGTGCGGATTTTCAATCATCCTACTTGGAAGCATTGGTGAGCCCGGTTGCTGCTAATTAAGAGAACCTTAGGACGAGATACCGTCTATGTGACAGTTTGATTGATTTTACAACTGGTCTTAAAACCAGTGGGAGTAATCATCCAAAGAAACCAACATGGACAGAAACGTATCATCAGAACATCTGGTTGAGTGAGACGATGCTCAGAGTCAAGAAATTGACTCCGAGAGAAGCACTCTCAATAAAAGATGAAATATGAAAGGATACTGCATAATGTAAGTCGTTAGTGGAGCGCGTGAGGATCACCGGCACACTAATGAGGACTCACAAAGAATATGCCAGTATAAAGGTACATGGGCCCAGGATTTCCCTGCGGGCATCTCGCAAGAAAGGATATTCAGATTCTCAAAATATGCCAAAGGATTGGATTTTGAGAAAGGGCTGAAAGATATCCATTAAGATGTCAGAAAGGTTTGGATTCTCAAAATGTGCCAAAAGTTCTGGATTTTGTGAATAGTCCATAACCGTGTCAAAGCCAGTGGGAGTGTTGCTGTTACATAATGTTTCTAGGAAACGTCTCCTTTCATTACAAAGTGTAATGACTTGGTGTTAAGAGACGCATCACTATGAAAGACTTAATAAAGATACGGCATGCTCAGGAGGATACAAACGTCTATGAGATAGATCGAAACCCTGCCAAGATGATATTGATGAGACTCAAGATGCATAGCTCAGGAAAGGAGTTTCCTGTTATTGCAAAGTGTGATGATTTGGCATGGGAGATATAAAAGGTGCAACATACTCACATAATCCATTGACATATATCAGATAAATGTTGTCATCAGTATGGACCTGGCCATAGTAAGCATGATCTTGATAAGATTCAAGATGCATAGTCTCCGAAAGGATATAGTTATTGAAAATCATGACACAGGGATTATAAGTAATCCTAAGATTCCAAAATGGTTTGGAATAGGACTAGATCGAATCCAACAAGTTTCTTGGATCGATCAGAAGGGTCATGAACATGTCTTGATGACTTAATGCTTAGAGCGTACTGAGTCAGATTCAAGATATGACCTGGCTGGGAATACTTAATGGATTTTGTACATACATGAGAAATCATTGGAAAATGATTAGGGGTGAATGTTGATAACAATTTGAAAAGAGTTTTTCAAATAAGGACTTAATGGTTAAAGAATTTCGTTGGCATTCTGATGGAGCGCGTGTGGCTCACCGGCACATCGTAACACCTCGAAATAGTCTTAGGGCGCAGTCATGTGGACTAAAGATCCCGAGAACCATGGAAAGTCACAATACATAGAATGGAGTTGTTAGTGAGAATGACGGTATGACCAAAATTGAAATATCATCGGAAAGATATCCGATCGGATAAAGTGTATGACATTTGAATACATAGAAAGAGTAAAAGGTCAAGTAGACACAGATACATAACACGAATTAAATAGTTTAAAAGGAATCTAGAAACCGATAATAGTTTATGAAAAATCCGACTTGGTGATTACCTCGTAAAGACTTGGTAATTAGGCATGAGTAGCCACCGGTCAGATTTTATGTTTCAATTTTGCATGTTTCACTTTCGGAATAATTTGATTATTCAAAAGGTCCACAGTCGCTCATACTTTTCGGGAGTAAGTATGAACGAAGACTATCGTGAATTGGTTTGTAGATTGTCTAAGGAGTTAGACATTGCAGTAAGACTGCTACAATGTTCATGAGTACTTAGAAATAGAGATTTGAGTATTGGATAAACCCGCGCTCAATAGATTGCTTCATGGATTACATCACGAGCAATGTTGAGACGATAATATCATATGATCTTGAAGCGGAGACATATGAGTTGAAATTTACGAGTCGGTTGTGCATTGATAATGCGAAACGCATCGGTAACTTGATGTTACAAAACGCATTGTTGTGTACGATTTGATAAGTAAAAGACACAACCATATGAGTCAAACCTTATTCGTTCCTTGACCCTGATGGGAAACAGATATCTGTAGGCCGCTCGATGATTTTGAAGTTGACTAAAGTGCTGGCCAGCCTGGACTAAATTGATGTGTTCAATTAGAAGTCCGAAAGTCATAAGCAGAATCGGAAATCGGGAAACAGAGTATCGGACAGAGATTGATCTCAATCCATGTCTCGTGTCTGAAAATATCTTGTTGGACGAACGATCATATGATCACTTATCTATGGACAGAACTGACTGGGTCAGAGTTCGGCAGCAGTTTCTAGGAAGCTACAGGTTGTCTATTAATTAGAAGATAAATTAAAGTCATAGACTTATCCAAGTGGGAGACTGTTGGATTAGGTGTCTAAGCCATGACTTTACAACTATATTTATCTTGTTAATTGAAGCAAAGTCCATTTGGGTTGCCCTCATAGCTGGAGGTCAGGATAGAGTTCGGTAGAGTAAAAGGTTGATTTATTAATTGCTTAATAAATCAATAGAATTAATTAAATGGTTTATTAATATATTTAAGTGTTAATATATTAATTAGAAACTATAATAATTAATTAAGATCTATTCTAGAATTAATTGGATTTAATTCAGTGATTAAATTAATTAATTAAAAGTGCAGGGACTGGTTTGTATTTATTCAATAGTTGAATAACTGGCAAGCCAGTAGCCAGGGGCCTAAGTCGGCAAAATTATGAGTGGATACACTCATATTTCGAAACCCTAATTAGGGTTATGGAAAGCCTTGTCCAAATGGTTAACAGGCTTGCCCATTAAGGAGGCTCCTTAAGGTTTCAAATGTAACCCTTGGAGGCTATAAAAGGAGGCACCTGGCCACCCTAAAACCTGCGCCACTTTCACCAGACAAACTCTGCTGGACTGTCTTCTCCATTGCTGTGGGTATGACTTGCATATGAGGCAGGATACTTTTGCTGCTAGCTTCAAGAACAAGATTCAAAGGTTGGTTCTTCTGATTTAAACTTTAGAAATTATTGTTGGCCTTTAGATATTAGTTTATTATCTTCATAGAAGAAAACATAGATCTTTCTAGGGTTGCATGTGAACCATAAGAATTTTTGTGTTCATTGTTTGCTAGAAAACCCTTCATAATCAGTGAGCCGGGAAGGAGCACGTCAATACTGTCGAGGCTGAATGGAGAAAGGTCACCTTGGAGGACTTATTGGATTCAGGAAGCAAGGAAGAACCTGAGAAGAAAGAAGAAGTCCAGGAGAAAGCGGAGAGTAAAAAGGAAGAAGGAAGGGGAGAAAAGGAAATCCCTATTGAGGAGGGAACTCAACCAAAGGTGGACGAGGGGGTCCATGAAGAAGAGCAATCAGTGATAGCAGGAATTAAGCAAAGAAAGAAAGATAAGAAAGGGAAGAAAAAACAGGAAGCGCCTAAATCGATAGGGCCATTGATGAACCAACCTCTGTGGGATGAACTTAAAGACGCTCCTGAGGACACAAGGATCCTTCAGGAAATGTGCGAGAGAAATGAAAAAGGTAAGATTCCCACACCGGACACTGTTAGATTGACAATCAAGGCAAGTGAGGCACTTTTAGGAACACTGCGCAAAAAAGAGAAGGATCCTGGATCACCATTGATCACTACTACTGTAGGAGATGTGGTCATTCGGAACACTTTGCTGGACTTGGGAGCAAGTGTAAATGTGCTGCCGGGGTACTTGTATGACAAGTACAAGAATGAAGCATTAAAGCCAGCAAAAGTTGTACTGCAGCTGGCTGATCAATCAACAAAGGTATCCCGGGGAAAATAGACCAATGTCATCGTCAAGGTTGGAGACTTCTTCTACCATGTAGATTTCTTAGTCATGCAGTATGAAAGTTTGGATGACGCGCCTGCGCTCATTTTAGGACGCCCATTTTTAGCTACGGCTGGCGCTGTGATTGACTGCAAGACGGGGGATGTGGACATCTCCTTTGGGACACGAAAAAGAAGGCTGAATATGTTTGGAAACCCTGTATCGCTACCTTCAGGGAATGATGACAAGCAAGCAGACAAAAATGTGCTAATGGAGCCTGGAATGAGGAACAAAGAAAAAATATGGACGCGAACGGGAGAAGGAGGTAAAGAGGAGATTTTAAAGGAAACAAAGAATCACCTGTTGGCCACTATTGAAAAGGAGCAATTGCTGGAAATGATGGAGATGCTAGAAGCCAGACACCAGCAGTATGAGAAAGAATCCAGAGAAAGGGAAGCAAAAGTCTTCAAGCTTCTAGAATCGCAGCAGCAATGGATTAGTGGAGTGAGTGATAGGATGACTCAACTCACATCATTAATATCAATGATGGCTCAAAATTTCATACAGAGTTCAAGCAAATGTCATCCGGAGTTCAAGAAGAAGAATAGGGGTAGAAGTACAACGTCTGGTTTAAGACGTTAAACTTAGCGCTTGTTGGGAGGCAACCCATCGTGTCATAGAATAGGTTTTGTATTTCTTAGAAATAATTAGGAAAAATATCATCATTAATTGCAGGTACTAGTGGTCTAAGGCAAGTGTGGGGTCGTGTGAAGAATTTGAAAATTTTAATGACCGCGCCGCGGGAATCAAGAATGCGCGACGCGGGATAGTAAACCAACCCGATGCGCACGGGTTGATTTGGTGAAACGCGCGACGCGGGAATCGATCGGTCGGTTTCCTTTGATATTAAGGTAAGCCGCGACACTATTCACACACACCACGACTCGGAGCTCTGATCACCAAACATTTCTCGCATTTTTTCTTGCTCTTTTCGTTCCCACTACTACGGTACGTCATTCTAACTAGCTTTTACATGTTAAAACTAGTGATTAGGGGGTTAATTTGGTTGATTTCTCCAAAAATGTCAAAACATAGAAATCGCCAATGCTGACTCATAGGGTGTTTGTTGTGCCAAATAGACACCCTAGATGAGTTACTCGGCACCTAGGCTACCTTGTGGTGTATTTGGATTGAGTTTAAACAGGTTAAAACTCGAATTTGGTCGGATTTTTGAAAACAGGCGCTCGACGCGACGCGCCTGGTTCTTGGGCCGCATCGCAGTGCGGTAGTGAAGACAAAGGACTAAAATTGCAAATTTTTTTGTTTTTGTGCAGATGACATTCAGGTTGGACCACCAGTTCCTCCAGTTCCCCGCTGAGCTCGATAGCTCAGTGGAGTATATATCACGGAGGGACGCCCTCGTCGGTCGCCGGGTACTCGAGGCGACCGTCATCGATAGAGACATTCTCCGAGACGCCGGGCTCTGGGGAGAGATTGAGTTGTTCTTGCATCGCACCTGGACGCATGAGGATGCCTCATTCACTTGCCGTGGCTGGGACAGGCTCATGGCCACCCAGGATGATACGGTCTACACCGAGGTTCTGCTGGAGTTCCTTTCTACTGTACGCTTTGCACCGGGTTCTCAGGAGGTCTTTCCAGGCTTGTACGTTTCAGACTGGGGGTGTACACAAGGAGTGTAGCCTCCAGGAGTTCGGGAGGCATACATGGATATATACGGAGGCGGATCTACAGCACTGCCATTTCACACAGTTTTTCATGGCGTGCATTCAGGGGCAACCCGAGAGGGCTGCCAACATAGAGGTTTGGACACCGCTGTCCAACGTTTACTACGTTTCGCGACCCATTTCACAGACTCATGCACCGGATCGTCTCCACCTCCATCATGCATCGGGAGGGAGGCGAGAAGGTGTCCGGCAAGGATATGACATACCTCTGGGTCCTCCTCGACCCATCTAGGTTCCTCCACCTTCCTTTTGCCCTAGCCGTCGCCCTGTCCACCCGTGCGACTGGCGCATTCGCCAGCAGTCCTTTGGGCCGTAGGTATTTCATCACCCGTCTGGCCCGGTCGTACCGGATTCTTACTGCCCCGGTTGTGGCATCCTTGACCGCCCTACCTCCAGTCTGCACTACAGCACGGGCACTGGAGAAGATGGGGCTGATCGAGCAGCAGCGGCCCGGTCAATTTGTGAGGGCACCGACAGAGGCTGTCCAGGACCCCCAGCCAGCATATGCTCAGCCTGGCAGGAGGCGCAGGAGGCAGCCTGCACCAACAGAGCCAACACCACAGCCACAACAGGAGGAGGTGACTGAGCTGAGGCGATTAGAGACCAGGGTCGCCAGGATGGAGGACCAGCTAGTGTGGATTGGGGAGGTGCTATTACAGATCACATCAGCCCAGGGCCAGCAAACCTGATCATTCCCAGCTCGAGCCCATGACCATGAGGATGGACCTTCCAGGCCACCAGGTGGCACTTGATGTATTATTTTTCTTTTATTTTTTTGGGATATATGTACCAAATCTATGACACACTTTTATCTTTTTGCTTGTGTAGATTTTTGCATTTAATGTTTTGTTGAGTCATGCATGTTATACCAAAAGGGAAGGAGTTGTCTCAGACAAGTGTGGGGTCACCATGCCCCCTCCACTTGTCTTGACCACCGGCGTGTTTACTGTTGCGCTACAACTCCAGATTGTGAATCAAGGACCCTGTTTGTTCGAATTTGTACCTGTGATACCGAGTACCAACGAAGCAATCTACCGTCCAAAGGGGTAACTCTTTCTCCCTTGTTCTAAATAAACTTTGTACAACGGGGACGTTGTACGGGTTTAAGTGTGGGGTGTGGACGGTCGAAAGAGTAATTTTTGAAATTTTTGCAGAAATGACCAATTTTTCAAAATTATTAGCAACTTTTTCAATTTTTTTTTATAAATTGTAAGTTTGAAACGAATGGTTTGTGATTGTTTATAGCACTAGTATCTTTCAAGAGATACTATGTAGTTGTTATCATGCTATTAGTTTAGCCAAAAAAGTTGAGTTTTAGGAGTTAAACGATTAGAGTGTTTTAGGACTGGAATTTAGGAAGGAAATGTCAATCTGTGGCCTTTGTTGTTCAAGCCGGTAGGTCCGAAAAGGGTGGCCTCGAAGAGGCATTTATGCACCTTACCACCTAAGACCGTCTGGTTTGGGATGGTATTTTCGAAAGCTCGATACACGGACAACATCGAAAGTCATGGACAATTCCTTAATGGCCTTTAGAATCTGAATGAGTACGTACACTTCATTGTGGACAGAAAATTTGTAATCAAGGGTTCTCTAGAAAGCCATGAATTCCAAAGAACACTTTGATTATGTTTTCACAAACTATTCCACTCTAACTCATAAAAGCAATAAACTTTGAAACTGAACACAATCAAAAATTATTTGAGTCTTAGTTAGAATTTATTGAAAAACTCTCTTGCTTTGGGACAAGCAAGGCACAAGTGTGGTGTGTTTGACAACACCTAGTGATATTACATATTTTAGTTGTTGTTGAGCCCTATTCTTAGTGAAATTATATCATATATATTGTGGTATTCTCACTTTTCGTGCCAGTACTTTTTTGGAAGAAAATAATGAAAACAGGGACCAAAAGCGTACAAATTGGAGGAAGTTTGGAGAAGAAGGAAAAATCAGGAAAATACATACGCACGCCGGGGGAATCAAGAAGGCGCGACGTGGATACAAGGTGGTGGAACAAAATTCAAAGTCCGAAGAAACGGGGATAAAACCCTACGTGAGCCGCGAAAACCATATATGCACGGCGCGGTTGCGTAAAATTTGCAACTATAAATAGAGGTGTTTTCAGCCGAAAACCCGAGCAAAACCCTGGTGAAAAATCGACCGTAGAGGCTCTTTGACTCCAAGAACTCGTTTCCAGCAACTACCTTTTGGTATTTCAGGTTTTTATGTTTAATTTCTTTTTAGTTTAATAGTTAGCATTAGTGGCTAGGGTTTGTGGGAGTGACAACCACTGACCTTGAGCATTTTAGTTACTGTTTTTCAGTTCTTGTTACTGTATTGGATGATTGGAACCTGTTTTGGGTTTATAATAATCACTTGGTTACAAGTAATATTGGTTTTTCGGTGTTTGATGCTTGATATTGGATTGTGTGTGTTTGTTTGATGTTTGGATGTGTTTATGACCTTGTTGGGACTGTTTTCCCTTGCTGATTTCAGTAGCCAACTAGGTTAGCTTTTAGGTTTGGACTCTAGCCATTGACTATCATTTGGACTTTTAGTTATTGGTTTAGTTTATGCCTTGTGATTGTTTGGTTTGGTTGTTTGCCTTTGTTGCTTCTGAAGCAGAGATGTACTTCTGATTTCAGAAAGTAACTAGGTTTGAGTTGAAGCTTAGCTTAGTCTATGCTTGTTTTGAGATTGTTTAGTTTTATGTTTTCTGAAACCAGTAGTCAAAAGTGTAGGAACTAAGTCCTCTGACTATAGCGTGACACTATAGTTGGTAATCTATCACCTGACTTGACAACGTAACTCCTGCAGATCGATCCTGACTTCCACTGTGCTAAGTGTGTGTGTTAGGTTTTCTTATTTTTGACCACATGACGACCGCTGCGATGTCAATACTCAAGTGGTTACTAGTGTCTATCAGATAGATAAAGTCGTCAGTATTAACCCTGCCAGTATGTAAATATGATCTTGAATAAGATTCAAGATACGAGACTGCAAAAACTGTAAGTATGATCTTGAATAAGATTCAAGATACGAGACTACAGAAAAGGATTTTCTGGAAATCATGACACAAGGATTACGAATTCTGAAAGGGTTCAGAATAGAACTGATATCAGATTCAATGAGGTGCCGCAAATTGAATTGATCACGTGTGTCATGAAGTGGTCCTGATAACTTGATACTTGGAGCATAGCAAGTTGGATTCAGGACACCACCTAGCTTACGATACTGAACTGGACAGTTAAACACAAACATGAGAAATCGTGCTATATTAGGAGGAATGTAATAATAAATTTCAACTGAGTTTCAAACCTGCAATTATTAAAATGACACTATAGGACTTCATGGTTGGAACATTTCGATTGGGATAATGATGGAGCGTGTGTGGTTCACCGGCACATCAGGTATCGCCTTGAAATCTTCCTGACACCAAAAAGGGATAAAGTCTCATGGAATTAGGATCCATAGAGCCATGAGAAGTCGCGGTACACAAACGCCATTTCAGAAATGGTGTCCAGAAAGGAAAGCCGAGATGACACATTGTGAAATCATCGGATTAACATCCGATCAGACTATCAATAATAATATGCATCAATGTAAGACATTAAGAATACATAAAAGGAGTAAAGGTCATCTTGGGCATATAAACATATAAATATCTTAATTGAAAGTTTAATAGAAATCTAGAAACGTATAATAAGTATTATAATGAATCTGATATGGTGATTGCCTCGTAGAGACTTGGTAATTAGCAGGAGTAGCCACCTGTCAGAATAAACGTTTCAAATTTGTATGTTTAACTTCCCGGATAATTGGATTATTCAAAACATCCACAGTCGTTCATACTTTCAGAAGTAAGTAGTGAACTAAGACTGTAATGAATTGGATTGTAGATTGTCCAAAGAGTTAGGCACAGAAATGGTATTGCTGCAACATTCATGAGTACTTAGAAATGGGGATTTGAGTATTGGATCGACCCGTGCTTAGAGAATTGCTTCATGGATTATATCACGAGTAATTCTGAGACGATAATATCTTATGATCTTGAAACCAAGACATATGAGTTGAAATTTACGAGTAGGTTGCCCATTGATAATGCGTAAACGCATCGGTAACTCGATGTTATAAAACATATTGTTGTGTGCGATTTGATGAATAAAGGACACAAGCATATGAGTCAAACTTTATTCGTTCCTATTGCCCTAACGGGAAAAGCGATATATGTGGGGCCCTCAGTGATTTGGTGTTGACTCAGTGCTGGCTAGCTAGGACTTAATTGATGTGTTCGATTAAGAGTCCTATATCGTTACAAATCATAGAGCCAGGAAACATATTATCAGACTAAGATTTATTCTAATTCATGTCTCAAATCTGAATGATATCTTGAAAGAACGAAGGATCATACGATCACTTATCTTAGGACACGTAACTGATTATATCAAAGTTCGGCAGCAGCTCTTGGAAGCTACAATTTGCTGATTAATTCGAAAACATAATGTATTATAGTTATAGAGTTACCCAAGTGAGAGATTGTTGGATTAAGGTGTCTAAGCTATAACTATAACTGACACATATGTACAAATTGATGCCCGTACATTCCTTTTGGGTTGCCATCATGACCTGGTAGATGACTAGATTGCATATAGAGAGAAAATGATTGATATATTATGGAGATAATATATTAATCAAAAGAGGAATAAATAATTTGTTGATATATTATGATAATAATATATTAATTAGAAATTACGATATTTAATTAAAGATTAATCAGAAATTAATTTGGAATTAATTTTAGGATTAATTGAATTAATAATATATACAAGGGTTGAGTTATAAATTATTCAAAGGCTGGATTATAGACAAATATAATATATATATATATATATATATATATATATATATATATATATATATATATATATATATATATATATATATATATATATATTATATATATAATTTATGAAGCCTTTTCTTATTTATGGTAATGATAAGTCAACCGGCTTGTATGTTAAGTGGGTTATCATATCAGAAGTTTAAACATGACAGTTATCTGCCATAAGACTTATCAGTTTTGGACTATAAATAGAGGGTTCCCCCTCCCCATTCTTCACGCCAACCATAGGGTTCTCAAATCCTTCTCTCTTGCTTTCTTTGTTGCCAAGTTCTTGGGTATGAACCATTAGAGGCATTACACTTGTGGTGCTTGCTTCCAAGAGATCTAAGGATCAAAAGGTTAGTTTTTCTTGTGAAATTTATTTTGATTGTTATCTTTTTCATAGTTATAGGTTAAACAGATGTAAACATAGATCCTTTAGGGTCATGTGAACTTAAGTGTTTTTTTGTTCATAGTTTGCTTAAAACCCAACACAACCTAGTCAGGGGCAAGGATGGTACATTTTTAAGTGATACGTGACCTTTTCAATGTTTAGATTATTACTGTACGATTCACCATCAACACAATTCAGGCATATTTGAAAAACTCTTATTTAGTACACACAACATTGAAAATATTAAACTGAAAGAAAAATTGAAAATATCAATGTTGTAAAAAAACAGGGGAATAATTATAGAATTAGAGAAATATTAAATTGAAAGAAAATTTGAAATTAGGGGTTGAAGCCAGCGATTATCATATCTTCTTTGAGGCGTGTTTAATTAGAAACAAAACACTTGTCAAAAATACCCTTGTGTGTTTTAAAAGGAAAATAGCAACTGTCAACAGTTACTTTTTCTAAGGGATTGTATTTTTGAATTATGTGTTTTGACAAAAATACCCTTACTAATTTGCATGACTAAACAATGAACATTAGAATATGTGTTTTATAAAGGCAATAACGTCAATTTCTACACCTCACGATCTAGGCGCCTTAATTTCCATGACTAGACACTGCACGTCACTTCACTTCGTCGGCGTGTTCAGCCAACATGTTTCATCCCCCATATAAAAAATCCGATCATCTTCTAAAACCCTAAACCCTTTGTTCGGAAAACTTGAAGCCAAGCAAGAATATGGAAGGGATAATTGCAAAAAGAATACAAACAATACATCAACAGTTTTCAATACTTGACCTTCCTCTGTTAGTTATCGAAAAAATACTAACGCTTTTGGGGGCTTCATCAGCGATTCAAGTTCTCAAATGCACTCTAGGTTTCTTATACAGCATGTTTATTACATTTGTGTATTTTGTATTGTGTGTACATTAAGACATCTATTTTTTAGTGTCTATTAAAGTTGCAAAACACTTAAAGAAGTTGCCGAAACCGATGAAGTATACAAATACATGGAAACCAATCAATTAACTTCTATTAGATTTTTCCGTCACAACATGAAGAGGAATGCATTATTTGCAAAAAAAATCAACATGTTTCATCCCTGACAACGCCTAGTGATATAAAGTATTTTAGGCGTTGTTGAGCCCTGTTCTTGATAAAATTATATCAAATATGTCTGGGTATTCTCACTTTTCGTGCCAGGACTTGTTTGGAGAAAAAGAATAGAAACAGGGACTAAAAGCATGCAAAAGGAAGAAGTTGGGAAGGAATGAGAAATCAAGAGAACTCGTACGCGCGTCGCGGATCTGCGATCTGCACGACGCGGGCTTAAGGCGGTGGAACACATTCAAATGCCGAAGAAAACGGGAAAAGATAAGTACGCGCGCCGCGGATTTCATTTCTGCGCGGCGCGGTTGCGGGAAATTTGCAAGTATAAATAGATGCATTTCCAGCCGAAAACCCTAGCAAAGACCGGGTGTAAACATCGACCTTGAAGCTCTTTGAATCCAGGATTTCATTTCAGCAAGCTCACAATTGGTATTTTATGTTTTTGGATTTAATTTCATTTTTAGTAGAAAGTAGTTTTGTAGCTAAAGTCTTTGGTAGTGACAACCACTGACTTTGAGCACTTAGGTTTCTGTTTTAGAAACATTTGGTTACTGTTTTTGTGATTGGAATTCGGATTTGGTTAATGGAATCATTCGGTTACATTTTATGTTAACATTTCGGTGTTTGGATGTTTGTGTTTGGGTTGTTTTATTGATTGTGTTTTGGATTTTGTTTTGGACCTTATTGGGACTGTTTTCCTTAGTTGAATTCAGTAGCTAATTAGGTTATTTGGTAAGCATTAAACCTTGGCTAGTAACTGTTCAATAGGACTTTAACTACCGGTAGTTTATGCTTTGCTTGGTTTGGTTAGTTTGAATGCCTTTGATTGCTTCTGATTCAGAGATGTACTTCTGATTTCAGAAAGTGACTAGGTCATTTGAGCATAGCTTAGCTTGGCTTTGGTGTGTTTGATTATTGTTTCATTTGCTAGTGATTAGGAAAGTAGAAACCAGATCCTCCGACTATAGCTGTGACACTATTAGTTGGTAATCTCTCATCTAGTCTAACCACGAAGCTCCTGTGGATCGACCCTGACTACCGCTATACTAGTGTGTGTGTTAGGTTTTCTCTTATTTTTGACCGCACGACGACCGCTGCGATGTCAATCCCCCATATAAAAAATCCGATCATCTTCTAAAAAAATCAATTAACTTCTATTAGATCAATTAACTTCTATTAATTTCCATGACTAGACACTGCACGTCACTTCACTTCGTCGGCGTGTTCAACCAACATGTTTCATCCCCCATATAAAAAATCTGATCATCTTCCAAAACCCTAAACCCTTTGTTCGGAAAACTTGAAGGCAAGCAAGAATATGGAAGGGATAATTGCAAAAAAGAATGCGAACAATACATCAACAGTTTTCAATACTTGACCTTCCTCTGTTAGTTATCGAAAAAATACTAACGCTTTTGGGGGCTTCATCAGCGATTCAAGTTCTCAAATGCACTCTAGGTTTCTTATACACTATGTTTATTACATTTGTGTATCTTGTATTGTGTGTACATTAAGACATCTATTTTTTAGTGTCTATTAAAGTTGGAAAACACTTAAAGAAGTTGCCGAAACCGATGAAGTATACAAATATATGGAAACCGATCAATTAACTTCTATTAGATTTTTCCGTCACAACATGAAGAGGAATGCATTATTTGCAAAGTTCAGAGAGAAACAAAATCCGAACTTATTGCTCGGGGACGAAATGGTACTCTGTTTTTTGTCATTTTATTAAAATTTGTTTAAAACTTTTACGTCTTGTTTTATGTCTTCTATTGGTACTCTGTTCTTTTACATTTTATTAAACTTTTTTTTGAACTTTAAACCCAAACAGATGAAGGTTTTTTATTTGCAAGAAGAGAAACTTGTTGGAGAAGATATGCTTAAGGATGCATCTTTGATGGGGCAAAGGGACGCAAAATTTGTCTTGGGAATGTTGCTGATGGGTCAAGGCATCGACCAAAAAAACAAAGCTTTGGACTTGTTGAATAATGCATACCCCTACTCTGGCAGATATCAGCATGTTCGAAAAACCTTGAACAAGGTTCGAGACATTTTGTCTAGGTGAGATGAGTTACAACCTATACAATTCCATCATTTCCTTCTGACTTGTCGGATGCATACTTAACAGCTTACCAGTATTAGTGACGCTTTTTACTTTGCAAACCCAAAAGTAGTGGAATGTAAAACTTGCTTTTGGGATGCTTGTTTCATTGAATTCGGTAGGATGTTTAGGAATGAATATTAGATTTTCAATGTATATAACGTTTTTGGTAAATGATCATTAATTAGATTCTGAATCTTTATTTGGGATTAAATATCTACACACATCAAATGGAATTAATGAACCAAATAAACGTCTCAAAAGTATAATACCATTGACCAACAATTGAAAAAGTTGTGTTTGATAAATGGAATATCACATTTTACATTAAATGTACTTACAACATTTCACATTTTTCGCCCAAAGTTTAAAGATGCGAAATATGAAAGTTGATTGCTATAAATGGTAGTAAGTTTCAAGTCGGTTGTTAAACAATCAAAAAACAAATTACTCTGTTTTTCCAATTGAGGCACATGGTATGATAAACACATTTGATCTTCTTTTGGATAAACATGTAGATTGTATTAAACCATCAAAAAGTTCCATTAACATATGTGCTTCATGATACCAAAAACAAAAACTAAAATTTGATAATTCATAATCAACAACCCAAATAACACACAAACATATGTACATAGTAATAAATAATCAAAAAATTTCCATTAACATATGTACTTCATGATACAAAAAACAAAACCTCGAATTTAATATTTCGTAAACAACATCCCAAATAACACACAAACATATGTACACTATATTAAATAATCAAGGTCTATTTGAAAGGGTTGTGATGGGTTATGGTCCATTGGAAAGGGTTGTTATGTGTTATGGTCAATTTGAAAGCGTTGTGGTGGGTTTTGGTCCACTTGAAAGGGTTGTGATGGGTTCTGGTAACTTAGAAAGGTTGTGATGGGTTATGATCACTTGGAAACGGTTGTGATAGGTTATGGTCCATTGGAAAGGGTTGTGATGGGTTATGGTCATTTAGAAAGAGTTGTGATTGGATATGGTCCATTGGAAATGGTTGTGATGGGTTGTGGTCAATTAGAAAGGGTTGTGATGTGTTATGGTCCATTTGAAAAGGTTGGGATGGGTTATAGTCCATTAGAAAGGGTTGTAATGGGTTATGGTCACTTGGAAAGAGTTGTGATGGGTTATGGTCACTTAAAAAGGGTTGTGATGGGTTATGGTCACTTGCAAAGGGCTACGAGGTGTTATATGTTGGATTAGGTGTCTAAGCCATGACTAATAATTAGTATTTACCTAATTCATAGAAGCAAAGTCTATTTAGGTTGCCCTCATAGCTGGAGGTTTGGTAGAAAGTTCAGTTGAGAGAAATATTGATGTATTATATGATTAATAAATCAATAGAAATAAAATAAATAGTTTATTAATATATTAAAGTGATAATATATTAATTAGAAACTATATTATTTGATTAATAATTAATCAGGAATTAATTGGATTGTTTTTTGTGGCATTAATTAGATTAATCAAGAGGACAGGGGCTAAAGTTGTTCCAACTCAATAGTTGAATTGGACGCACACGGCGCGCCCATGTATGGGCCGCGGCACACGTACCAGTAATCCGGAAATAGGCTTAGAGATAGGGTTTATCTCAGTTTGAAAGCCAAACGAGGTTTATCTCTAAGGGCTGTCTGGTAGCCTATAAATAGGAACCCCTGTACCTCATAAATCAGTGCTATTCTCTCTTGTTCTCTCTGGAATTTTCGATCCCCTCTCCTGCTCTTGGGTGTGACTTCATTTGAGGCAAGATACTTTTGTTGCTTTGCTTCCATGAAAACATAAAGGTTAGTTTTTCTTATTTTATTTTTTAGTAATTTTTCTTATTGGCCTTTTAGGAAATATTTATATGTTGAATAGAAGAAAACATAGATCCTCATAGGTTGCATGTGAACTTAGGATTTTGGTTCTTAGATTTGCAGAAAACCTTTCAGTGGTATCAGAGATTTTGGTTGTTTTCTTGTTGAATAGTTATAACAGTTTTCCTATAATTAGGGTTTAAAGCTTATAAACCCTAAATGGCCTGATCGGATTTTTGGATTAGGGTTTTGGAAACCCTAGCCCCTCCCCTTTATGAATTTCGAAAATGGCATAGGGTTTTAGAAGGTTTTCGATTTTTGGTAACTTTGATTATTTAATAATTGGATAACCTTAAACCCATTATTTGATTTTTGTTCTTTAGGGGGTTTAAGATAGGTTTAAATTAATTTGATTGATTTGTGACACCTATCTGGATTAAATTAATTTAATTAATTGTTTAATTAAAAGATAAATTAAATCATTTAAAGGTTTAATTTACTTTTAAATTTAATAGTTAAATATCAAAAAATTAAAAGATAAACCATGAATATTTTAAAAGTTTAAAAATATCTGGATTTAATTAATTTAATTAATTGTTTAATTAAAGGGTAATTTAAATCATTTAAAAGGTTTAAATTAATTTTAAATTAAAAGATAAACCAGGAATATTTTAAAGGGTTTAAAATACATCTTATATATATATATATATATATATATATATATATATATATATATATATATATATATATATATATATATATATATATATATATATATATATATATATATATATATATATATGGTTAATTTTATATGTATAAGATAAATTGGTTAGTCAAATCAATAGTAGGCCTCATTTACGAAGCTGATCTATAAAGAGTATAAGAAAACTGCCTATAAAATGGCGGTCTAATGGGTGTCCACTCTCACCCACTGCTCTCCTGATCAGTGGAGGGTCGTTAGCCGAACGGGTTTGATATGACCGCTTAATCTCATTAAAAGTATAATGATATTAATCAAGGTACTGGAACAGCTTTATAAAATCCCAATCTAGTTAATTTAGGAAAAATGTGAATTGATGCAAATCCATGAAATTACACATTGCACTTTATGAAACATTGGTGGAGCGTGTGTGGTTTACCGGCACACTAATTGGGGTTCATAAAGAGTTACAATGAGTTTCTCGGGTGTTATCATTGTTGATGGAGCGTGTGTGGTTTACCGGCACATCAATTAGAGATGGTAATTGACCTCGAGAGTACCAAGCTAATTTGCATGGTTATTCACACACGGTTTGTGATCCTCGGCATCCCAGTCACAAACAATGGGACATATCTGAGATTAAACATGCTATTGAACAGTTCAATAAATCTCAAAAGAAACTAGGAATTCCATTATAATATGATTATTTTTCCGCGGTGGAATTGGCTGAATCGTCATTCGCCTACCTTTATAAAATTTACAATTAGATTACGGAATCCCTCTTCTATATTGTGAATTGTTATAGTTGGGTCCTAGCCTTATTATTATATTGGGTTAATATTAAGGGTTATATATATGTATCTAATTAAAACTACCTTCTTTTATAGATGTCTTCTGCTGACCAATCCGTTCCCCACTAAAACTCCAATAATGTCACTTCAATTCTCTCGTTGTGTTCCAAAGTGCAATTGAATGGAACGAACTACAACGACTGGATCAAAAATATCAAGATGGCTCTGAGGTTTGAGAACAAAGAGTATGTTCTCGAGACTGAGCTAGTTGAAGTTGACCCAGATACTGCTACTCCCGAGGAAATTGCCTCGTACCAGAAATATTCTGATGATGCGACCAAAGTGGCCTGCATCATGATCGCTACCATGAATCCTGAATTGCAAATAATATATGTGGACTACTGGCCCTACTAGATGCACAAGGAGCTTGCAGAAAAGTTCCACAAGCAAGAGCGTATGGAGAGGTGCGAGGTGGTCAATGACTTCACGAACGGCAAGCCTAGGGATGGAGAGTCCATTTGCACTCACGTGCAAAGGATGCAAGGTTACGTGGATCGGCTAAGGAAGCTTGCGATGCCTGTACATGAGGAGTTGGTCGTTGACATAGTGCTTAACTCCTTACCAAGTTCTTATGATCAGTTCAGACTGGCGTATCATTTGAATAACAATCAGACCACCTTGGCTGAATTGCATCGCATGCTCCGTACTGCTGAAGACGGGATGAAGGGTAAAAGTGTACCCTTAGTTAGCCAGCCCGTCTTGGCAATTGGAAGTGGCAAAGGAAAGAAACGGAAGGGCCCTCTCAATCAGAATTGGAGGGAAAAGGTGAAGGGTTTTCTAGCAAACAATGAACAAATAATCTCTTATGGTTCACATGCACCCTAGAAAGATCTATGTTTTCTTCTATGAAGATAATAAACTAAAGTCCTAAGGCCAACAATTATTTCTAAAGATCAAAACTGAGAAAACCAACCTTTTGATCTTGTTCTTGAAGCTAGCAGCAAAGAGATCCTGCCTCAAATGAAGTCACACGCAAGCAATGGAGAAGACAGTCCAGCAGAGTAGTCTTAGTGGAAAATGGCGCAGGTTTTAGGGTGGCCAGGTGCCTCCTTTTATAGCCTACAAGGGTTACAGCTGAAACCCTAAGGAGCCTCCAAATGGGCAAGCCTGTTGACTAAATGGACCAAGCCTTTTCTAAACCCTAATAGGGTTTCGCCACCTATGGAGAATCCTCCATAGTTGGCGCCACTTTTGGCCCCTGTCCACTGGCCAGTTATTTATTCAACTATTAAATAAATACAAACCAGTCCCTACACTTTTAATTAATTAATTTAATCACTGAATTAAATCCAATTAATTCTAGATTAAATCTTAATTAATTATTATAGTTTCTAATTAATATATTAACACTTAAATATATTAATAAACCATTTAATTAATTCTATTGATTTATTAAACAATTAATAAATCAACCTTTTACTCTACTAAACTCTATCCTAACCTCCAGCTATGAGGGCAACCCAAATGGACTTTGCTTCAATTAACAAGATAAATATAAATATAAAGTCATGGATTAGACACCTAATCCAACAGTCTCCCACTTGGATAAGTCTATGACTTTAATTTATCTTCTGATTAATAAACAACCTGCAGCTTCCAAGAAACTGCTACCGAACTCTGACCCAGTCAGTTCTGTCCAAAGATAAGTGATCATATGATCCTTCGTCCAACAACATATTTTCAGACACGAGACATGGATTGAGATCAATCTCTATCCGATACTCTGTTTCCCGATTTCCGATTCTGCTTATGACTTTCGGACTTCTAATTGAACACATCAATTTAGTCCAGGCTGGCCAGCACTTTAGTCAACTTCAAAATCATCAAGCGGCCTACAGATATCTGTTACCCATCAGGGTCAAGGAACGAATAAGCTTTGACTCATATGCTTGTGTCTTTTACTTGCCAAATCGTACATAACAATGCGTTTTATAACATCGAGTTACCGATGCGTTTACGCATTATCAATGCACAACCGACTCGTAAACTTCAACTCATATGTCTCCGCTTCAAGATCATACGATATTATCGTCTCAACATTGCTCGTGATGTAATCCATGAAGCAATATATTGAGCACGGGTTTATCCAATATTCACATCTCTATTTCTAAGTACTCGTGAATGTTGTAGCAGTCTTACTGCAATGTCTAACTCCTTAGACAATCTATAAACCTATTCACGACAGTCTTCGTTCATACTTACTCCCGAAAAGTATGAGCCACTGTGGACTTTTGAATAATCAAATTATTCGGGAAGTGAAACATGCAAAGACGAAACTTTAAAATCTGACTGGTAGCTACTCTTGCTAATTACCAAGTCTCCATGAGGTAATCACCAAGTCGGATTTTACATAAAACTATTATCGGTTTCTAGATTCCTTTTAAACTTTTTGATTCGTGTTATGTATCTATGTCTACTTGACCTTTCACTCTTTCTATGTATTCAAATGTTATACATTTATACACTTTATCCAATCGGATATCCTTCCGATGATATTTCAATTTTGGTCATACCGTCATTCTCACTAACAACTCCATTCTATGTACTGTGACTTTCCATGGTTCTCGGGATCTTTAGTCCACATGACTGCACCCTTAGACTATTTCGAGGTGTTACGATGTACCGGTGAGCCACACGCGCTCCATCAGAATGCCAACGAAATTCTTTAACCATTAAGTCCTTATTTGAAAAACTCTTTTCAAATTGTTATCAACATTCACCCCTAATCATTTTCCAATGATTTCTCATGTATGTACAAAATCCATTAAGTATTCCCAGCCAGGTCATATCTTGAATCTGACTCAGTACGCTCTAAGCATTAAGTCATCAAGACATGTTCATGACCCTTCTGATCGATCCAAGAAACTTGTTGGATTCGATCTAGTCCTATTCCAAACCATTTTGGAATCTTAGGATTACTTATAATCCCTGTGTCATGATTTTCAATAACTATATCCTTTCGGAGACTATGCATCTTGAATCTTATCGGGATCTTTAGTCCACATGACTGCACCCTTAGACTATTTCGAGGTGTTACGATGTACCGGTGAGCCACAGGCGCTCCATCGGAATGCCAACGAAACTATTTAACCATTAAGTCCTTTTACTGTTTGAAACTCTTTTCAAATTACTATTAACATTCACCCCAATCATTTTTCCAATGATTTCTCACGTGTGTACAAAATCCATTAAGTATTCCCAGCCAGGTTATATCCTGAATCTGACTTACTATGCTCTAAGCATTAAGTCATCAAGACATGTTCATGACACTTCTGATCGATCCAAGAAACTTGTTGGATTCGATCTAGTCTTATTCCAAACTTTTTCGGAATCATAGGATTAGTTGCAATCCTTGTGTCGCGACTTTCAATAACTATTTCCTTTGGAGACTCTTTTCCATGCATCTTGAATCTTATCAAGATCATGCTTACTATGGCCAGGTCTATACTGATGACAACATCTATCAGATATATGTTAATGGATTATGTGAGTATATTGCACCTTTTATATCTCTCATTCCAAATCAGCACACTTTGCAATGACAGAAAACTATTTCCTAGGGCAATACATGTTGAGTCTCATCAAGATCATTTTGGCAGAGTTTCGATCTATCTCATAGACGTTTATAACCACCCGAGCATGCTGTATCTTTATTAAGTCTCTCATAACGATCCGTCTCTTAACACCAAGTCATTACACTTTGTAATGAAAAGAGACGTTTCCTAGAAACATTATGTAACACACATATGGAGATAGATAACAGCGACACTCCCACTGGCTTTGACACGGTTATGGACTATTCACATAATCCAGAGCTTATGGCACATTTTGAGAATCAAAACCTTTCTGACATGTTAATGGATATCTTTCAGCCCTTTCTCAAAATCCAATCCTTTGGCATATTTTGAGAATCTGAATATCCTTTCTTGAGAGATGCCCGTGGGGCAGTCCCGGGCCCACGTACCTTTATGCTGGCATACTCTTTGTGAGTCCACATTAGTGTGCCGGTGATCCACACGCGCTCCACTAACGACTTACAATATGCAGTATCCTTTCGGATTTCATCTTCTATTGAGAGTGCTTCTCCCGGAATCAATTACTTGACTCTGGGTATCGTCTCACTCAACCAGATGTTCTGAAGGTACGTTTCTGTCCATGCCGCTTTCTTTTGATGATTCGATTACTCCCACTAGTTTTTAGACCAGGTGTAAAATCAATCACACTGTCACACAGACTGCATCTCATCCTAAGGTTCTCTTAATTGGCAGCAACCGGGCTCACCAATGCTTCCAAGTAGTCGGATTGCTAATCCGTACCAACTATAGTATTTTACCACTATTCGGTATGTCACCCCGATCATAACTACTTACGATGGTGATCAATACTACTGGTCAAGAGAAGATTATGTCAGTATTAAAAACAAAAATCTGATTTCTGCTCTAAGCCTAGTGATGACTAAAGGTTGTTTCACTTGGCTAACCCTGAACACATTCAGGACTGTCCCAACTCCCACTGTTTCCTTAGAACATGAGTTCTTTCTAAAAGAGCTCTTTCTTTTCCAGGTACATCGGGATAGCCAGTGAAATGACATTGCTGATCAGGTTCAGGCTAGTCATGAGGTTTGGACGAACACTACAAGACCCTGGACTCTCTATGTGTAAGTGGGATAATCCCAGCTTCACATATCAGTAGTGTCTGCAAAACCTACTTAGTCGAAGGATGTGGTTGGAATATGGTCTGACTTGTTTAGTATTTAATGTATCGGAAACTGATTGGCAATGTATCTCATATATTGAGGATCGAATTGTTTCGACCAATGCTCCATCATCTTCCTTAAGACACATTATAACTATTAATGTTCTTGGAAGGGAATAAACTGTGAAACATTTTCCCAGTTTATGTTGTCACTCAGGTTCTGTGGGTCTTGTACTTCCTTTTAAGTCCTTGAATTGTTCAAGGTTTCAATTCAATCACTTATTCTGATAAGCGAAGCCATATTTGTCATACCGATTGGCAAATATCGCGGAGTACAACCAATTGTGTTATATTTGAGGATTCGAGCAGTACACAACAACTGATGTGTTCGCTGCTCCTAATCTTAATCTCTTTTACATCTCTATGTAAACTTATGACTTTGTTAATTCTGTTCAAGACTTGCAATCTTCAGTTGACTCTAAGTCAGCTGATTCCAAAATCCTATCCTTTGGATCTTTGGGTTATTCATTTCTTGCCATATGTGCTTTATAAAGAACTTAATCATCATCTGACTCTAAGTCAAATGATTCCAAAGTCCTGTCCAACTGGATCTTTGGTTGATTCATTTCTTAACACATTAAGAACTCAACTCATCAAGTGACTCTAAGTCAAGTGATTCCAAGGTCCTGTCCAACTGGACCTTTGGTTGAATTGATTCTTATGACATTTATCTTAACAATCATAAAAGGACACAATTCTTAAAATCCAAACACTATGGATGCATTCAATATTCAAGTTATCATCAATCATGCATTCAACAGAATTATTCAACATTTCAAGGATAATTTCAAACAATAGATGTTAAAAAGAAAATTGACAATTTTATTAAAAACAAAATCCTTGAACAATGTATTATATGATAGACAATGTCATACGCATCTAATAACCTAATAACAATATTTCAACATCTAACTAAACTTCAAAACTGCATGAGCCGGAAATCCAATCCATATGTGCTCCTATGCACCAATGTCCCGTACCTTACTGATTCCCTGCATACAAACCAAAATGTGACTATCACATTATGCATCAAGGAATTATGGAACATGAGTTTTGAGGTTTATAGATATACCTGAGCTTTCAAAAGATTTTGACCTTGGGGCGTCTTCCAATCTTCCCGCGACTGTATCCGATTTTATGGATTCCCAGTTTAAGACATGTCCAGACGTTCTGGATCGTTTCTTGCTGCGTCTTTTCACTGGACTTAATCCAGAAGTAGCTGAACCATTGGAGCTATGCCTGTCCAAGAGTGACTCGTATAAAGTCAACAGTGGACGCATTTCCATTAAGTTCTTTTTCTGGTCTTCCCTTCTATACGTCTGAATGAACAGATCGTACTTACAGGTCAGTGAAGCGAGTAGAGTGTTAACACTCGACTCCTGACTCATGGAATAACCAAGTTTGTGCAACTCGCCTATGTACGCATCAATCTGAAGATCCTAGCTCGTTCCTATTCAACCGGTTTTTGGAACCTTTCCTCAACCGATTGCATTAACTCATATGGCCCCAAGGATTCAAAATCCTTACGGAACTCGGGGTCAATGGTCAATAGCATGAGGTCACGAATCTTTTCGGATTCATCAACTAATAAGTCATGCTTATCATAAAGGCTCTTTATGATGACTTGTTTCGGTGGAACCGGGATCGGATACTCGATGAGATGAGACTTGCCAGCAATGACGAGAACTCGTCTCCAATTGCGAAGCCATTCCATACAGTTAAGGCCAGTCAGCCTTTCCATATTTACCAGGTGCTTTCTGATGCTCTCAGAAATGCGTGAAGGAGGAAAGGGAGGAGAATAGACACTTGGCTCAGACATCTACAATAAACAGAATTTTATTAGTTTAATTAATCCTTTTAAATAATTACCCAATATATTATTTATTAAGGCTAGAACCCAAAATGCCCCAACTATGGTGTGAAGAGGGATGCCGTAATCACAACATAATGGTCATTAAGGTAGATAATACACTTATCAATTTCATCTTATGAAATTCCTAGATCTATTGAGACACATTGAACTATTCAATGGAATGTTTAGTCTCGGATGTGCCCCACTGTTTGTGACTGGGATGCCGAGGATCACAAATCGGGTGTGAATAACCATTCAAATTCGCTCGGTACTCTCGAAGTCAATCGCCATCTCTAATTAACGTGTCGGTTAACCACACACGCTCCGTTAATAATGACAAAATCGAGAAACCCATTGCAAGTCTTTGTGGACTCCAGTTGGCATGTCGGTAAACCACACACGCTCCACCAACGTTCCACAAAGTGCAATGTGCAATTCCATGGATTAACACCAATTCACATTTTTATCCTAAAGTAACTAGATTGGGTTTTGTTTATGGTTCTAGTATTTTCAATTATAGCATTATACTTTTAAGAGGCTTAGCGGTTCTATCAAACCTGTTCGGTTAACGACACTCGACTGACCAGGAGAGCGGTGGGTAAGAGTGGATACCCATTAGACTACCATTTTATAGGCAGTCACATTATACCCTCTTTATAGGACAGTTTTGTGAATGAGGCCTACTAGCAGTAAGACTAACCAATTTTCTTATATATAAATTGTTAACTTTTAATCATAAATATATAAGATATATTTTAATCTTATTAAAATATTTTAGAATTAATTTATTCAGAATTTTTGCTAATTTATTCCATTTTTTCGAAAATTTTAAATTAATTCTTTAAGTTGATTTTATTGATCTTTTAATTAACAATTAATTAAATTAATTAAATCTAATAAGGGAATCACAAAAATTAATCAAATTAATTTCCTAACCCTTATCCCTAGATCACGAAATCAGCATGCAAAGATAAGGGATTCCAGTTATTTAATTATCCAATAATTACCATAAATAGCAACCTACTTATAAAAAGCAAGCAAATCAAAGGGATCCAAGGGGGTGGTAGCTAGGGTTAGGAAACCCTAGCCTAGGCCACGAAATTAAGGCCATTCCAAGAGAGTTTTTCGCAAAAACACTCAAGGCAAGAATCATTCAAGCAGTTTATATCAATTCATAAGAAAACAAGCCTAAGCTCTGATACCACTGAAGGATTTTCTAGCAAACAATGAACAAATAATCTCTTATGGTTCACATGCACCCTTGAAAGATCTATGTTTTCTTCTATGAAGATAATAAACTAAAGTCCTACGGCCAACAATTATTTCTAAAGATCAAAACTGAGAAAACCAACCTTTTGATCTTGTTCTTGAAGCTAGCAGCAAAGAGATCCTGCCTCAAATGAAATCACAGCCAAGCAATGGAGAAGACAGTCCAGCAGAGTAGTCTTAGTGGAAAATGGTGCAGGTTTTAGGGTGGCCAGGTGCCTCCTTTTATAGCCTCCAAGGGTTACAGCTGAAACCCTAAGGAGCCTCCAAATGGGCAAGCCTGCTGACTAAATGGACCAAGCCTTTTCTAAACCCTAATAGGGTTTCGCCACCTATGGAGAATCCTCCATAGTTGGCGCCACTTTTGGCCCCTGTCCACTGGCCAGTTATTTATTCAACTATTAAATAAATACAAACCAGTCAATTGTTACCAAGATCAGTGTCTATAGTTTAATGCTTAGTAGTGATGTTAGTTTAGACTTAATAAATTGTTGCTATTCGCCAGAAATGGCAAGAAACATAATTTCATTTCATGCATTGTTCAAACAAGGTTTTCAGTATTCTTTTGACAATTTGAATGGTTCAATTTCTGTTTTTAAAAATGGTGTTTTTATTTTTGAAGCTTTAACTTGTTCTGGTGTGTATGAAACAGTGACATGTGTTGACAATTTAGGAAATAATGTATTGAACATTGATTCTTCTAGTGGTGTAGAAAAGGCATGCTTGTGGCATAGTCGCCTTGGGCACATCAGCAAGAAACGCATTGCCCAACTCCAAAAGGATGGAGTGTTGGAATCATTCGACCTCAAATCGGATGATGTATGCAAATCTTCTCTGTTGGTCAAGATGACTAAATCACCTTTCAAAGGTTCTTTTGAAAGAGGTGAAGGTCTGTTGGACATCATACACACCGATGTGTGTGGTCCCTTCAGATCAACCACAAAGGATGGCATACGGTTCTATGTGACATTTACTGACGATTTTAGTAGATACGGGTATATCTATTTAATCAAGCACAAGTCAGACACCTTTAAAAAGTTCAAAGAGTATAAAAAAGAAGTTGAGAATCAAGTGGGCAGGAAGATAAAGATGCTTAGATCCGACACAGCCGGTGAGTATCTTAGTATCGAGTTCCTAGACTATATAAAGGAATGTGGAATAGTTTCACAGTTGACACCTCCCAGAACACCACAGTTGAACAGTGTTGCCGAGAGGCGTAACTGAACCCTGTTGGACATGGTTCGCTCCATGATGAGTCAAGCTTCGCTTCCATCCATTTCTAGGGGTATGTCTTAGAGACCGCCGCCCAATTGTCAATCTTGTCCCAACTAAGAAGGTTGCTAAAACACCTCATGAAATGTGGACGGGGAAAGTTCCCTTGTTAGCACATATCAAAGTCTGGGGTTGTGAGGCTTTCGCTAGACGAGATACTCATGACCAACTCGCAGAAAGAAGCGAGAGGTGTATCTATATTGGATACCCCAAACAGTCTTTTGGATACTTGTTCTACAGACCAAACGAGGACGTGGTCTTTATAGCTAGACGAGGAGTCTTTCGAGAGAGAGAGAGAGCTCATATTCAAAGAGGACAGTGGGAGTACCATTGATCTTGAAGACATTCGAGAGTCATCAGATGATGCAACCTTAGGAGAAACTAGCAACCAACAAGAGGAAGAAGTTCCTGTTGGTCCGACTGATATATCCTTACCTCTTAGGCGATCCAGTAGAGTTAGCATGCCACCCAAGTTTTATGGTTTCCATATTACTACGGATGGGGACACGTTTGTTAGTGATAGGACACTGATAAATTTGGATGAACCAGCTAACTACCGGGAAGCAGTAGCGGGCCCTGAGTCAGGAAAGTGGAAAGAGGCAATGGATAGCGAGATCAAGTCCATGTATGACAATACAAGTTTGGAACTTGGTTGACAATTTACCGGGTTGAAAGACAGTCGGGTTCAAGTGGATATTCAAGAAGAAGACCGACATGGATGGAAAGGTACACACTTTCAAGGCCAGACTGGTTGCAAAGGGCTTTACTCAAACCCCGGGGGTTGATTATGACGAGATCTTCTCACCAGTGGCCAAGATAAAGTCTATTAGGATTATGCTGCCCATAGCTGCATTTCATGACTATGAAATTTCACAAATGGACGTCAAAACCACTTTCCTTAACGGGAAGTTGACTAAGGATGTTTACATGAATCAGCCAGAGGGTTTTGTCGATGCAAAGTATCCTGATAAGGTGTGTAAGCTTGAGAAATCGATCTACGGATTGAAACAAGCTTCTCGCAGCTGGAATCTTTTTTTCCAGGAGAAAGTCAAAGAGTTTGGTTTCTCTAGGAGCGAGGATGAGTCCTGTGTATATGTCAAGGCTAGTGGGAGTATCGTCACTTTTCTGGTGTTGTATGTTGATAATATACTACTCATGGGAAACGACATTACAACCTTGCAAGATGTCAAGTCTTGGCTTGGGAAGTGTTTCGCCATGAAAGATCTAGGAGAAGCTGCCTATATTCTCGGGATAAGAATATTGAGAGATAGGAAGAAGAGACTAATTGGACTTAGTCAGGGTACATACTTGGAAAAAGTACTAAAGAGGTTTAGTATGGAAAATTCCACGTATGGAGAGCTACCTATCCAGAGTAATGCAAGGTTGAGTAAGACTCAAAGTCCAAGTACAGACGAGGAGATAGCTGACATGAGTCGGGTACCTTACGCTTCGGATGTGGGATCGATCATGTACGCTATGACATGTACTCGCCCTGACGTGGCCTTTGCTCTGAGCATGGTCAGTCGGTACCAGGCAAACCCTGGAAGGGCGCATTGGATAGCTGTCAAGAATATACTCAAGTATCTACAAAGGACAAAGAACATGGTGTTAGTCCTTGGTGGCAGTGATACTTTGAGAGTTAACGGATATACAGATGCCAGCTTTCAGACAGATAGAGACAACGGTGGGTCTCAGTCGGGCTGGGTATTCCTTTTGAATAGGGGAGCAGTTACTTGGAAACGTTCTAAGCAAGAGACGGTGGCTGATTCTACGTGCGAATCAGAGTACATAGCAGCAAGTGCAGCGTCAAAGGAAGCGGCTTGGCTGAAGAACTTTATCGGTGACCTTGGAGTAGTCCTGAGTATTCAGGAGCCCATGGAACTGTTATGCGATAACGAAGGAGCGGTTGCTTTGACAAAGGAACCGAGAGACAATGGAAAGTCCAGGCATATCAACAGAAAATACCACTATATCAGACATAGAGTAGAAGAAGGTCACCTCCTTGTAAAGAGGGTATCATCATAAGATAATCCTGTAGATCCCTTGACAAAGGCTCTGAGTAGGATTAAGCACAATTAGCATGCTAGGAGCATTGGATTAAGAGATGATATTAGTTTTTGTAATTAGATAGGATTTGAAACTTGTAACAATGTAAACGTAATTGACTTTGATGATTTAATAATAGAGATTTATTAATAAGTATTGTTTACTACTTTTGTCAATTATTTTTCATTGTGTTTCATTTTGCATGTTTACTTCCTGAGTAATTTGATTATTCAAATGTCCACAGTCGCTCATACTTTTAGGGAGTAAGTATGAACGAAGGCTGTCATGAATTGGTTTGTAGATTGTCTAAGAAGTTAGACATTGCAATATGGATTGCTACAACATTCATGAGTACTTAGAAATAGAGATTTGAGTATTGGATAAACACACGCTCAATAGATTGCTTCATGGATTACATCACGAGCAATGTTGAGACGATAATATCTTTTGATCTTTAAGCAGAGACATATGAGTTATGATTTACAAGGCAGTTGTTCATTGATAATGCCAAAATGCATCGGTAACACGATGTTATAAAACGTGTTGTTTTGAGTGATTTGTCTGGTAAAAGACATAAGCATATGAGTCGAAGCTTATTCGTCCCTTAACCCTAACGGGAAACAGATATCTGTAGGCCTCTCGATGAATTTGAAGTTGACTGAAAGGGTTGGCCAACCAGGACTAGATTGATATGATCAATTAGTAGTATTAGAGTCATATGCAAATCAGAAATCGGGAAACAGAGTATCTGACCAAGATTGATCTTAATCCATGTCTTGAGTTTGAAAATATATTGTTTGACGGAGGATCATCTGATCACTTATCTATGGACAGAAGTGACTGGGTCAGTGTTCGACAGCATTTTCTAGGAAGCTACAGTTGCTAATTAATTAGATGTTAAATTAGTAATTATAGTCATAGACTTATCCAAGTGGTAAACTGTTGGATTAGGTGTCTAAGCCATGACTAATAATTAGTATTTACCTAATTTATAGAAGCAAAGTCCATTTGGGTTGCTCTCATAGCTGGAGGTTTGGTAGAAAGTTCACTAGAGAGAAAGATTGATTTATTAATGATTAATAAATCAATAGAAATAAAATAAATAGTTTATTAATATATTAAAGTGATAATATATTAATTCGAAACTATATTATTTGATTAATAATTAATCATGAATTAATTGGATTAATTTTTGTAGCATTAATTAGATTAATCAAGAGGACAGGGGCTAAAGTTGTTCCAACTCTATAGTTGAATTACACACGCACGATGCGCCCATGTATGGGTCGCGGCGCACGTACCAGTAATCCGGAAAAAGGCTTAGAGATAGGGTTTATCTCAATTTGAAAGTCAAACAAGGTTTATCTCTAAGGGCTGTCTGGTAGCCTATAAATAGGGACCCTTGGACCTCATAAATCAGTGCTATTCTCTCCTGTTCTCTCTGGAATTTTTGATCCCCTCTCCTGCTCTTAGGTGTGACTTCATTTGAGGCAAGATACTTTTGTTTCTTTGCTTCCAAGAAAACCTAAAGGTTAGTTTTTCTTATTTTATTTTTTAGTAATTTTTCTTATTTGCCTTTTAGGAAATATTTATATGTTCAATAGAAAAAAACATAGATCCTCATAGGTTGCATGTGAACTTAGGATTTTGGTTCATAGATTTGCAGAAAACCTTTCATTATAGTCTATTGGAATGGGTTGTGATGGGTTATGGTCACTTAGAAAGGGTTGTGATGGGTAATGGTCTATTGAAAAGGGTTGTGATGGGTTATGATCACTTGTAAAGGGTTGTGATGGGTTATGGTCCATTGCAAAGGGTTGTGATGGGTTATGGTCTATTTGAAAGGGTTGTGATGGGTTATGGTCCATTGCAAAGGGTTGTGATGGGTTATGGTCTATTTGAAAGGGTTGTGATGGGTTATGGTCACTTAGAAAGGGTTTTGATGGGTTATGGTCACTTAGAAAGGCTTGTGACGGGCTATGGTCACTTAGGAAGGGTTATGATGGGTTATGACCAATTGGAATGGGTTGTGATGGGTTATGGTCCATTGGAAAGGGTTATGACGGGTTATGGTCACTTGGAAAGGGTTGTGATGGGTTATGGTCCATTGGAATAGTTTGTGATGGGTTATGGTCCATTTGAAAGGGTTATGATGGGTTATGGTCACTTAGAAAGGGATGTGATGGGTTATGGTCACTTAGAAAGGGTTGTGATGGGTTACGGTCCATTAGAAAGGATTGTGATGGGTTATGGTCCATTGGAAAGGGTTGTGATGGGTTATGGTCACTTAAAAGGGTTGTGATGGGTTATCGTCCATTGGAAAGGGTTGTGATGGGTTATCATCCGTTGGAAACGGTTGTGATGGGTTATGGTCGCTTAGAAAGGGTTGTGATGCGTTATGCTCCATTAGAAAGGGGTGTGATGGGTTATGGTCCATTTAAAAGGGCTGTGATGGGTTATGGTCCATTGGAAAGGGTTGTGATGGGTTATGGTTAATTTGAAAGGGTTGTGATGAGTTATGGTGTCTTGTAAAGGGTTGTGATGGTCACTTAGAAAGGGTTGTGATGGGTTATGGTCACTTTGAAAGGGTTTTGACGGGTTATGGTCCATTAGAAAGGGTCGTGATGGGTTATGGTCTATTTGAATGATATGTGATGGGTTATGGTCTATTTGGTAGGGTTTTGATGGGTTATGGTCCATTGGAAAGGGTTGTGATGGGTTATGGTCCATTGGAAAGGGTTGTGATGGGTTATGGTCATTTTTGGGACTTAAAATTTAAATTTTTCTAAAATATCAGCTGTTCTATATACACAATGTTGAACATTATGGGACTAAAAATGTACATTTTATCTAAATTTATCTAAAGGATCAATAAAAACCTTCCACGATTAGATGGCTGGATTGAATAATTCGTCGGGAATCACAATCACCGTGAATATTCAATGGAAATTTTCAAACGGATCCCACCATTACGAAAGCGGGTAATTATGAAATTCATAATTTATGAAATCCGTAAAAACGAGATTTAAGGTAACCGAGTATCTCCTTCGTTAATCACCAGGCTGCAACGAGTATCTCGTTCGCCAGTCACCAGTCTGCACAGAGTATATCCTTCGCCAATCTCAAGAATCATGAATGTTTCCTCAATTATTGAACAAAATGTGGAGGTCTATGAAACCGAGCATATGATTGACCAAGACATGGGAATAGAAACGGACGACCAATACAACAATTTAGCTGGATCGGACTCCAATACCGATGGCAATTTGGATCAACATACTGTACAAGGAACCGATGCAATAGCTACCAATAAAACAAAAAACACAAGAGGGTTGAGCAGGTTATCAAAGCTCAGAACAAAATTTGTAAATTTTGGAGGAAGAAAACACGTATTAACCTATGATGATTTGGGAAGGTTAACCGGTGATTATAAATTAGAATTTTCTAGATTTTTTGGGAGATCTGGTAAGAGAACACATTTGATTGAGGTGTCTTTCATGGATGACTGTCAAGAAAGAAGACCATGATATTCTTTGGGAGAAATTTACGGTAAGTCTTATGTACTTATTACATTAAGTTGCATTTCCGTTCCATATGACTAACTTAATTTCAATATTTATCATAGAGATTTTATGAAATTGAAGATTGCAGGAAAAAGGGGGTAATGGTTAAGCTTGGTACCCTCCTTCGTAATTTCAGAAGAAAGGTGTATGCCAACTTTATTCTTCCCAACCTAGGTAGACTAGCAAAACTTGGTAAAATACCTAGGCAATATCGAACATTTATAAAGAAAAAGGAATGGGAAAATTTTGTGGCATATACACAATCAGAGGAATTCAAGGTTTTATGTGTTGTTTGTTAACCTTATGGTATTTGTTATTTGTAAATTCTATACTTTAAATATATATTGACATCGATTAGAACTTGTGTTTGAAGGATATATCAAAGTTAGGAAAGGTTGCACGTGACAAGTCTCTCTATCAGCATCGGTTGGGACGAGGAGGATACACAAATTTAAGAGAGAAATTGGTATGCAATATACTTGTGTTTATCATACTTTGCAAAATGTTTTTTATCACAGTTTTTGATGTAAATCTTTCTGGAAATTTTTACAAAGTAAAAAAGGGGGTAATTGCTCCTAATGTAGATCCTGCATGTTCTTTAATGTAGAGGAAAGCAAGAGAAGACAATAATGGAGATATCATAAATGAAAATGTTAAAGAAGTGGCGGATAAAATAGTAAGTGTAACTGTTTTTTTAATCAATAAAATAATTGTGTAATTAATTTGTCATTGTGTTTTAAAGATTGACAATGAACAAAAGATACAAAATGGAGAAGTGATGCATGATCCTGGCATGGATGCCCTCACACTGGTGTTGAGCAAGGATAAAGGATCAATAAAAGGTGTTGGCAGTCGAGTGCCACCAGGGAGGTTCTGGAACGTTCGGCGCACAAAAGGGACATCAAAGGAGCGATCGCGGAACTCGAACATGAACTTGACAAAAAAAGATAAACAAGTTCTGGAACTGACCACCGAGATGACATCCCAAAAAGAGAAACTTGAGCAAGTATTAGCTCATCTTACATCCCATGGAATGGGTTAACACAAAAGGTCAGATTGTTTTTATTAAAATATTACAATTTGCAAAAATTAATACCTAAACTGTTCATCCTCATTACAACTTGCAGTCCCCTTCTGTAGAGATTAACAGTGGGTCAAAGAAGACGTCTACCAAAGAAAGTCAAAACAATGTTCTAATACCCGTAAGTAAATGGCAATTTCATTTTTTTAAATTATAACCATTCTGTGGCAATTTACCTTTTTATTGTAAATGACAATTTGTAGTCCCCTTCTGTGGAGATTAATGGTGGGTCAAAGAAGAACTCTCCCAATGAAAGTCAAAATAATGTCATAACACCGGTAAGTAAATGAGAATTTCATTTTTTTAAAATTATAACCATTCTGTGGCAATTTACTTTTTTATTGTTTTCTAGGTTACAATGAATAAAAGTAAAAAAAAAGTCTTGGATTTTAGACTCCAAATATTGAGAAGACATTTCCCACACAGCCCTCAATACTCCCACAAGTATGATGTTAAATTGTTTTTATTGTTTTCTATGCTTATTTCACGAGTTAAAGTTTATGATGTTAAATTGGATTGTTTTTATTGCCATGAATATTTGTAGACAATAAAGTGTAGACTGTGTACCCTTAATCTTACAAATGTTGTGGCACGTGGTACCGTTCATATTGCAATGGGCAAACAAACCATTCATGGAATTCCACTTCAAGATGATTGGTATAGAGCTTCCATAGGTGAAGTGATAAAGGGAGAAGCTTTTTGCCAATTGAAACTCCAGAATACAAAACTGTTGGTGATGCAGTTAATACTTTTGTGCCTTGGCCAAAATACATTGTCTTATTAGTCTCAACGGTTTGTTCCTTAATTAATCATCAAATTACTTAATTGTTGATGTTATATTTATACTTGAAACTTATAATTTTTTGGTACATGCAGGTACCTGATTACATACCCCCTCAAGTTAAAGATACGCAAAGCTGTAAGAAGGTAATAAAAGTTTATACAACTGCATATGCCATTCCGAATAATAAGAAAGCCACAATGAGCAACATGAAAAAGATAATTTCACCCTTTCACAACATTGGCCATTGATATTATACTGTAAATTTGATGTATCTAAATTCAATCAATATTGTAAATTTATAAATTATGTATATTAATAGTAAAACAATTCTCTTTTATCATGTTTCCTTTTATATTTATTCGTAAAATTTATTAAAAATGTGGCTAAATATGTCCATTTATAACTGTAGCTGCCCATTTATACCCGTCACTGCAAGATATACAAAATTTTATGCCGCTATAGATTATTAACAGTAGTCACGTTTATTTTTAGTTCATGTGTCTGAATAATAGCAAACGTTATGATAATAATAAAAAACAGTGGCTATACACAAACATTAGTCACGGTACATGAAATTTTCTTTGTAGTCATTTGGTCACAGTTTCCTATGACTAAAGACTCATACAAGCAGTCGTTTCATGACTAAAGAATAACAACGATCATGGTTGAAAAACCTTAATGTGACAATTCAGTGTATTATAGTCACTAGCAATATTTAAATGTGTGTCTAGAAAGAGTTTATGACCACACTTATTTGACAAACTGCTTTATTACAACAACACTTTTGGCTCCGCATTCGTTAATTTCATGTGACTAACGTATTAAATAATGTGTCTAAACCAAAGCAACGACCATGGTCATACGAATTTCATGTCTCCAATCATGAACGATCCTCACTATCGAAATTTACATGTGTGTCTATAAATAGTTTATGGTCACGGTAATTGAAGAAAATACTTGATACAACAACGCTTTTGGCATCGGTTTGGATAATTTATGCGACTAAAGGCTCAATAATTGAGTTTAGTGTTACTAAACAATAGTAAACGCCACATATTAAATTGATTCACGTCGCCATTCGATTTAAAATGGTCACCATAAAAAACAAGTTGTGTGTCTACAAACATTTTTTAGCCACACTTTTAGTTGAAATGTTTCATTAAGTTAACAGATATTCATATCAATTAGTCACGCTTTTTAGATACGGTTATGGTTTTTCGGTTGATACAGTCACACAAAACTAATGTAGCCGTATGATATCTAAACTGGCGCGACCTTTGGTCACACTTCGGATGAAAAAATGTCGTGTGACTAAAGACATATAGTCACGGTCTTTTTGTGTGGCTATATCCATTTCGTGTACTAGTGACTGTGAAATTGTCATTTTGTTGTCGGGTCATTGTTATATTTTCCTCAAATAATTTTGTTGATTTATTTTTACCACTGTAAATAGTATTTTAGGTAGTTTATTTTGAGTGTGAGCAGATTTTGTAGAAGAACCTCCTTTCCTTAAATGTATATTCTCTCTAGATTTGAGTAAAAGTTTGACGATAAACAAAACTTTACGAGTGTTTATGTTCTTGTATGAACCGGCCATAACCGAACTGATATCGACCGAAAGAGACTGAAAATTAACGGTCATAACCGGCCGCATGTCAACCTGGTTTCAACAAAGATCGGTTTTGGCAGAAAAAAAAAAAAAAGACCTTCTAACCAATCTAAAGTGGATTTTTTTCTGAAAATATAATTACTTCAACATTTAAAAATAATTTTATCGATTTAAACGACACAAATCATTACCAGTTAGGTCTTCTATTACATTTTATATAGCCAAAGCATGTGTTTAATCTTATATCTCAAATGTCGCATTCTTTGTATAATTAAAAAATACATTCTCAATTTCGTAATTAAAATAAAATAATTCATGTCAATTTCTTAAATTAAAAAAAGCAAAAGATTTGAAAATATGCTTCTAACAAACGAAACGTGACACATTCTAGAGAACCACTCAATCAAACTACGAGTTGTAATATAAAAAAGATTATTATCAATTCAACGCTTCAATTTGTAGCAACTTCTTCTTGTTAAGCCAAGGTTGACATGACATTTCCTGCTTAACCTATTTCCCTTTAAAAATGTTATTTAAGGAATCTTTTTTCCAAACAACGTGAATCATTATGTAATAAAACTATTAATGATTCAAAATAATTTAAAAGCGTTGTGAGTTAGAATTATAGTTGTGCATAACGAAATCCATGAAATACTAAAAAGATCATAACAAAAAGAAACCAAACCTTAAAAAAATCATTTGCGTTTAAAAAGAAAGGGTTAATTTCATATATACCCTAATTAAACTACAAAATATCATATTTATCCAATAAATTTTTTAAATATCACAAATACTCAATATAAGCTTATAATATATAAAATTTACCCAAATCATATTTTTAATAACTTTTTTAATATATTATAGTTATTTCTTATACTATAATTAAAAAATAAATTAGAAGGACCATATTGCCCTTATGCTAAATGGATGAACTTGGTATAACAAATTGGACCACATTCCCGTAACTCTCAATCGCAGGCCTAGTCGTCTTCTTCAACGGCGGTAAGGTATGCCGTCGTCTTCGTCTTCACCGTCGGTAACCTCCGTCCGCCTCCTTCTTGCCCTCTCGATGTCTCGCCGGCTTGCTTCTCCCGATGACCCAATCGACTGCATAAGCAGGTAATGATATTCGCTTAATTGTAATCGATTAAACCACTGTAGCCTTATCCTTCACCGGCGGTAACCTTTCTTCCGCCTCCTTGATGGAGTTTAGTTTCCGTTGAAGAATAAAGAGTTCAAATAAAGCAGACCTAGTCAAGCGGTGCTCACGTGATAATCGCATCAGAATTGAGTGAGAATACCTGTGTTCTGTATGTCACTTCTTTAAGGCCACTTTGGCTCTCTTTAATCGCATCAGAATTGAGTGAGAATCCGTTTGCATTCCCTCTGTATTTAAGGCCACTTTGGCTCTCTTTAATCGCATCAGAATTGAGTGAGAATACCTGTGTTCTGTATATCACTTCTTTCCCTCTCGAAGTCTTGCCTGCTTCATTCTTTCAATCGTTTCCATAAGCCATTGTTGATTGCAATTTTGCACCTGTTAATTGTGATTCTGTAGCCTCCTTGTTGTCGGCTTCCCTAATTCCAAACAAGTAGACCAAAGGTAATGTACTTTGGAATTTCAACAAATGGAACAGGGGTCAACAAATAAGGTAATGTACTTCGGAATTTTCCTGTATGCCAAATGATGCTTTTACAGTAAATATTGCCGAAGATGGCAAAAGTAAGATTTCAGAACTCCATTCGTTTGTTGCAATTAGATTCTACTCAATCACAACAATTACAGACTTGGGAAAGCAATTACAACAACTTGGGAATTGATTGATCAAGCAATTACAGAATATGGCAACTACATGAGAAGAATTCAATCAAGAATCCACTGAGTAATCATAATCGAATGCAGAATCCACTGAGTAATCATAACGGAAGCCATAAACAGTCAAGACCCAATGAAATTGTCGACAATAGCCGCAATGACTGAATTGGAGACGACAAAGGACAGTAACGAACTTGGGGAACAAGACAATGGCGCAGGTTCAGGGGTGCTCGGTTCCCAGGCGTGATCAAATGTCGATTGCGCCAAAGCAGGATCGTAGGCTTGATTTTGTTTCCTGTATCTCGTGGTGATTGTTAAGTAAAGGCTATTATTGTCAATTGATATTGTTTTATAATTAAAATGGTTTTAATTAATAAAAATTGATTATAAAATTAGATATAAATTATTAAAAATAGAATTTGGGTAAATTAGATATATTATAAGTTTATAATGGGTATTTGTGATATTTAGAAATTTTGTTGGATAAATATGATATTTTATGGTTTAATTAGGTTATATATGAAATTACCCCAAAAAGAAAAACTAGTCGTTTTTAACTTTTTATGACGTATGTAAGTTCCATAAACAAAACGGTCTTGGGTCGTACATATTCGCTGTATTGGAAATGTGCCGCTTACCAAAAATTACAGGATTTGAGTGTTGTGGTGGATAAATATGTATATTTAGAAACATGATTAAGATGTGTTTACCGTTCTAAAAAAATATAATCTTCATTGAAGATTAGATACTTTAGTGTCTTTCGGCTTTTATTAAATTGTAGTGTTGTCATTTATGAATTAAAGGTTTTCTTTTTGCTATTATATATTTGTAAAATTTGTTGGAATCGACCACACACAAATGTTAATGGGAAACAAATGGTAGTGGATACCACCTTCTCCATTATAGCTAGGAACCTGTTGAGTTCTTTATGTGTATAAATAGTCTAGCAATTGATAGAAATATGCAAGACACAGAGAAATGTATATTCAGTGAATTGAGTTTTTGAGTGATATTTCCCGATTGTTAATCAAAGAGAGTTTGGTTAAATTGTGTTTATACATTGTGTGATCTTGAATTGGTATCAGAGCTAAGATTAGAAGCTGTGAAATAAAATCCATACCTTTCATCATGTCGGATGGAGAGGGAGGAAGAGTCGGATGTACACTGGTGGTGCTCCGGTAAAACTCAAGGAGGTCGGAACCGCTGACTTCTCGAGAGGAGATGGCAGCGGTTGTTCGAACGGAGGGCAGCAACGGGCGTTGTATACCCGCACGGATGGCGACGGCGGTTGCAGATCGACCGGCGCCGACGGTTCGAAAGAAGAAGGAGACGAACAGCATCGTGTGATGCTCACCCGATCCGGCGGCGGCAGAAGATCGAACGATGGCGGCAGTTCGATTCAAGGAGGCGGCGGAACAGGAACGTCGAAACCAAAAGAAGCAGAAGCAGAAGCACCGGCTACTCAAGAGGAGATGGCGGCGGTGGTTCGGTCGGGAACGCCGGCGGCTCGAGAAGGGGAGGCGGCGGAAGAGTTAGCGGCGGTTGGAACTACCGATCGGGTGAAGGCTTACGAGGAGAGGGTGAGAGAGGAGGTTACCGGAGATGGCACAAACTCGAGGGCCATGCTAGTCCGAACCGACGGCGGCGGCGAAGGGTTGAACGGCGGTACCGATCGGGAGAGCAGCTCGAAGGTTGGAGGAGGCGGTACCGATCGGGAGAGAAGAAACGAAGGAGATGCGAATTGGGGAAGAAAAGAAAACGGGTTAAATGAAAGAGGAAGAGGAAGTGGGTTCGGGTCAGGCGGATCCGGATCCTCTAGTGGGTCTTGGTCCAATTCCCACAAGTCCAAGCCCAATTCAAATAAAAACAAACCCAAAATTAAGCCCAATTCGAATTTGGACTCAAACCGAAACCCGAAAAAGGATCCGTCAAAAATCACGAAGACTCTCTAGAAGGACTTAGAGATTCTGGGGTGATTGTTGGAATCCTAAGTCACAGGGACCACACACAAATGTTAATGGGAAACAAATGGTAGTAGATACCACCTTCTCCATTATAGCTAGGAACCTGTTGAGTTCGTTATGTGTATAAATAGTCTAGCAATTGATAGAAATAGGCAAGACACAGAGATATGTATATTCAGTGAATTGGGTTTTTGAGTGATATTTCCCGATTGTTAATCAAAGAGAGTGTGGTTAAATTGTGTTTATACATTGTGTGATCTTGAAAATTCAAATAATATTTCATTTCTATCTTTTCATAAATTTTAACTTCAATAAGTTGATGTACTTTATTGCTACTCTATTAATTAACGCAACCGAAAATGGCCAAGGAACCGAGCAACTATTTCGTTTTCGGGTACAGAAATTGATTTTTTTCTGCCCGTTTTTTATTTTTGAAAAGATCTAGTTGAATTAATCATTTTCTGTCAAACCTTTATGATAAGAAAGATGACTTATAAGATAACCAAATATTTGAATAATTAAAAAAATTATTGAACTTTCTTTATACGTATCATGAACAAATTATTGTCTTTGTATATGTATGATTATTAAAGTTTATCATTTGTTTAAAAAATATCATTCGTGTTACTGGAAGTATAGGTTACCAGCCACGTGGTATGTCACATGACGGCTGACGTGAATTTTATTGTTGGTGATGTACACATTTTACCATTAAATTTTTTTTGTACACATTTTACTATTAAACTTTTTTAGTAATTAAACTTTTTATACACATTTTAACATTAATCTTATATGTTAGAAACACTATTTCAAAAATAACATCTTTTAATATAAATATTTATTGTACATATACATAAAGTATTTTTGACGACAATTTTTTGACTGAACACACATTATTGGTCAAATGGTTTTTCTTTACCGCTTCACATCATATGTTTTGGTATCCTGTATGGATTTCAATAACCTTGCATCGTAGAGGTGTTAGGGTTTAAGCACCTCAAAAAACAATTTAATGATTTCACATGCACGAAGTAATGTAGTTTAAAATATGAGAAATCTAAAGAACATGTAGTAGAGAGACCAAACAGTTGCCTTCTTGTCTATCTCGTACAAACACTAAAGTGTTGTTTGTTTTTTAAGAGGTAAAAATGTGTGCAATATATGTTAGGATTAGCAACAAACGAGATCATACTCTCAATCTCTCAAGAACTAGATATAGGTAAACAACCCTCGACAGTAAGCACTCGACACACAATAACTTACAGCTAGAAATACAAAGAAGAACAAACAAATAACAACACAAAGAATTAATTGGTTTACTCGGTCACTAGATCAAGTTACGTCCACTTTCAAACTAAAGAGATTTATATTGACTGAACGTTATACAAAATTACAAGTATAACTGGACTCTACAATATTCACACACTCGTGATGATTGATATAGAGCGGGAAGATGAGTATATTAAGGAGGATGACGGGTGTGGAAATCGAGAGGATATGGTTGATCTTCTAAACCTGACAAAACACACACATAGACTGCAAGATGACAATACAAAGGGACTTATGGTAGCAGACAAAATGTACAATTGGTGTACAATCCCGTCCAACTTTCTGACACCGGATGTCCTTTGTACTTCTGCCAGAAAAATGCTTCATGCTGAAGCAACAAACACTTCGGTCCGGATGAGGCCTCCTTTCTTTGGACGTAGAGCCACTACGTACCAGATTAGACTCCACCTACTCAACAATCTCCCACTTTAAGACTGATCAGGACTAGATTCTTCTATCTGCCAAGTGTGATCAACCAAGATCTAATACTCTCTCTAGCTCCTCGTCTTCACACCTACTCAGGAGGAAGACCAGCTGAAGTCATGCATAAATTCATATTGTCCAATGGGACCACCTTGGTGAACATGTCTGCAGAATTCTTCGTACCAATGATTTTCTTCAAGACGAACATACCTTCGGCTATCTGCTCATAGATAAAATGGTATCGCATCTTGATGTGTTTCGTCCGGCTGTGAAACACTGGATTCTTTGCAAGATGAATTGCACTCTGATTATCACAATGCAACACATAATCCTCTTATTTCTGTCCAAGCTCTTTTATAAAAATTTTCAACCATAGCAGCTCTTTGCTAGCTTTTGCTACTGCCATATTTCTACTTCAGTGGTTGAGAGAGCTACACACTTCTATAGTCTGGACATCCAACTGATTGCGGTTCCTCTAATTGTGAAAACGTAACTAGTCGTGCTTTTTCCTAAATCCGCACAGCCCCCCGGTCTACATCGGTAAAACCCTTTAGAACTACCTTTTGTCTTTTGTAAACTAAGGCTGCGTCTGAGGTTCCTTTCAAGTAGCGTAGTTGCCACTTGAATCCTTCCCAATGCTCTTTCCTGGATTTGACATAAATCTGCTAACTACTCCCACTGCATGTGCAACTTCTGGCCTTGTGCATACAATAGCGTACATCAGACTACCAACTGCGGATGCATATGGAATTTTAGCCATTTCTTCATTATCTTTATTTGTTTTTGGGGCTTGTTCTTTTAAAACATTTTAATGGCTTCCTAGTGGGGTGCTTCGGATCTTAGCACTTGTCATATTGAAGTTCTACAAAACTTTCAGGATGTACTTCTCCTGAGAAAGTTTGATCTCGCCTGAAGTGTGGTTTCTGACAATGCTCATGCCCAATATTTGTTTAGCTGATCCGAGGTCTTTCATGTCGAATTCCTTGGACAATTGCTGTTTTCAGTAAACCTACACCTTGAAACGGGGTTAGTGTGTCCTTGATGTCAGATCAACATAAGGTATGGTAAACCACTAGTATGTCTTTAAGTTTTATCAACTAAACGTTACTTATTTGACAAGAACTGAATGCTTGTAGAGTCTTCCAGAGGCAGTGAAGGAGGTGTTACCTGAAGCTGAGCATAGGTAATGTGCAAGACATATCTATATTAACTTCAAGAAGAGATTTACTGGAGCTCATTTTGAGAACCTTTTTTTGGAAAGCAAGTAAGGCTACCACACAACCCCACTTCAATGCAGTAATGAAGGAAATTTAGCAATTGAGCAATGCAGCACATGAGTATCTCTTAGACAAGAATCCAAAGACATGGTCAAGTGCTTTTTTCAGATTTGGCAGCATGTGTGATGCTATTGTGAATGGTTTTCAAAAACTTTTAATAGTGTAATCACTAAAGTCAGGAAAAAAACCTATAATCACCATGCTTGAAGAAATTCGTATGTATATGATGGAAAGGATGCATAGGTTGCAGCTTAAAGGAAGTAACTGGTCTGACTACCAAATTTGTCCAGTCGTTAGACAAAAAAATTTAATGACTTGAAAATCCATCAAAGGTACATTGTAGTACATTATTATTTAATTGACACAAACAATAATCTTATGATGTGTAAAACAGGTATTGGCAAGTGTTGCCTTGTGGTTTGATCTAATTTGAAACAAGGAATTTGGGTGAGGCATATGTTGCCAACTTGGAGAAGAAAACTTGCACTTGTAGGTTATGGGAACTTAATGGTTATGGTTGTATGCATTCTTTGGCAACTATTTCATATCGTAATAGGACAATTGAGGCTTTTTTGGATCCATTATACCTTCCAACATTTTACAAAAACACTAACAAAAACCCTATACTAGGTATGAATGGATCATAAATGTGGCCCAAAACATAATACATTCCACCTTTACCCCCCAATTAGAAGAAGAATGTCTAGGAGGCCAAATATAAGGCGGAATAAGGATGCTTCTGAGAGGGCTAACAAGCACACTGTCTCAAAAGTGTTGGATTAGGTGTCTAAGCCATGACTAATAATTAGTATTTATCTAATTAATAGTAGCATAGTCCATTTGGGTTGCCCTCATAGTAAGAGGTTTGGTAGAAAGTCCGGTAGAGAGAAAGATTGATTTATTATGTGATTAATAAATCAATAGAAATTAAATGAATAGTTTATTAATATATTTAAGTGATAATATATTAATTAGAAACTATATTAATTAATTAGAAATTAATCTAGAATTAATTGGAATTAATTTGGTGATTAAATTAATTAATTAAAGGTGCAGGGACTAAAACTATAATTATTCAATAGTTGAGTAAGTGACAGTTTGAGTGAGTGTGTGACCAGCGAAATTATATATAGAACTATATATATTTTGAATTTAATAAGTAGGGATAAAAGGATTTGAATTAATAAAGATAACAGTATATCTTGATTTAAATTCAAACGATTTATCTCTAGAGGTTTATCTGGTCATCTGCTTGAGACTATAAATAGGGACCCTGGGGTACCTATTTTCAGCGCCAACTATACCTAAGCTCTCTGGAATTTTCGAGACCCTCTCCTTGTAACACCCCAAGTTTTACCACAAATTTTTTTTAAAACATATTTAACAAATAATTTATTATACAAACCATTTAATTATACAACGGGGTATCACCAATTTGTATCATAAACCAGAGTTCGAACCTGTTCATTACGCACTTTATTTAATAGGAGTAACTGTCCCACACCTGACTCTTTTAACGCCCCTCCTGTTCACCTGAGTACATAGCATTTAAAGAAAATACGTGAGACATAACGTCTCGTGAGCATTATGGGTTTAGACCCAAAACAGTTTTCCAATAATAACATTATTCTTTAAATTTCCAATATTTTATTTCCTATGAGCGCACCCATATGTATTCCTTATTTTGTGATGGTACATTCCTACGAGTGCACCCGTAGGTTTTATACGAGACGCACCCGTATAACTACTTCCTCGATAGCATGAAACGGATTCATCTACCAAGGTAAGACAACTACTTCGCGACGGGAGGTACCATCCCAGTAGTGTCTTTGACCACCCCTACCGCAGCAGGACGTGATCTTTATCCGGATACTAAACAACTTATCATCATGGGCCAATCACATTATTAGTTCACTGTATTTCTGATTCTCTTTCTTTATACATTATAAACATATTCTTCATAAAAATACTTTTAAAGTCATAAAACCAGTTTGACTCCAAAACATTTTTAAATAAAATTCATTTTGCTATGTACCCGAAAATCCACATAACACTCACCTCGGTCACCTAGAAGTTAGTTATCTTCTCGGACTCCTTTCTCTTTTTCTTGAGCAACCTTGTTTGAACCACCACCTATTATATAAAATATACATTTATACTTGGTTCATACATACAATAACTAGTTTTATAGCACCAGAGTACCATATTATGCAACCACGGTTCATTAACTAGACTACAACTTTTATTAGCTAATTTTCTTTAATTCATAACTTTCCCGAAATACACGTATTTTGCTACAGTACTCTCGGGAGGTCGTATTCTTGATTTAAAAATTCCCCGCATGTTTTCACACCATTTTAGGCCTATGGTATGAGTTATAGACCAAACGGACAAGTTTAGAAGCATGTTCAAAACTCAAGATTGGACAGCGGGCTACTGGGCATTTGGAACGACTCGTGCCCTTTTCCTTCATGGGGAAGCACGACTCGTGCTCCTAGTATATTGCTATTTTGAGAAGCACGACTCGTGCATATGCTAGGCATAAATATGCACGACTCGTGTCTGTGCTGCAGAGACGGGTTTTTGCCCAATTTTTGTGCTGTAACCCACTGTTTTGGTCCATTAAGTCCTTAATACTTAACCTAACCAATATATATCATTCTATGACTAAAACCTTCAGTTTACATCAGGTTTTAACCCATTGAAACAACTTAATCACACAAATTCTTAATTTAGCGTTTTTGAGGAAATTTCTCAATTCCTCCTTCTTTTAACCGATTCCAGAAGTGGAATTGAGTTCTTAATGGTGTTTAGAACATGTTTTCAAGGTTAGAAACTTAACACAAACCCCACACCACTTCTGTAACCTGTTTTTGCCCATCCCCAAGATTCCAAAATACTCAAACTAGGTTATAAGAGTGAAATTCTTACCTTAATTAGCTTAGGAATCAAAATCTTCAAACTAGTTTCTGATTTTCTGATCAAATTCCCCAGAACCTTCAAAACCGTGACCACCCTTGCTCTCTCCCGATGCTTCTGTAAGTTTCTGAGAGTTATGGAGATTTTTTCTCCTATTTATACTTCCTAATTTTTCACTTCTAACCCTCTAGTTCATTTTCTACCAATTGGACACCATAATTTAATTTTTATTACTTGTAACTTGATATATTTTACATTATTACCCATAATACAGAATAATTTACATTAAGGTCCAAACCATGACAAAAGACCAATTTGCCCTTTTTCATAATTTTACTATTACACATACTTTTTTTTTAATATTTTATTACAAAGTTTCGCGGGTTCTTAAAACCTCTCCCCCTTAAGAGGATTCCGTCCTCGGAATCTTCTCATAATTCGTAAAATTAGGGTATCTTTTCTTTATGTCTTCCAAAGTCTCCCAGGTCAAGTCTGAACCGATTGATGCTTCCATTTGACTAAGACTAAGTCAATCTCTTTGTTTCTCAACTTCTTGGTTCTTACTTCCAGCATTGCTTCTGGTTCTTCTATCAGCTTATTCGGGGCCTCCACTGTTAAATCTTCCAACGGAATAACAAGTTCACTCTTCCCAAAATACTTTTTCAAATAACACACATGGAACGTATCATGTATACCACTCAGTTCACGTGGTAACTCTAACTTGAAAGCTTGTTCGCCAATTCTTTTTAGGATCTTGAAAGGTCCAATGTATCTTGGACTCAGTTTACCCCTTTTTCCAAATCTTACCACACCTTTCCACGGTGATACTTTGAGCATTACTAGATCACCTTCTTTTAAGTCGTAAGGTCTCTTCTTCAAGTCTGCATAACTCTTCTGCCTATCTTGAGCAACTTTCATATTAGCTTGAATTATTTTGATCTTTCCGTTTATTATCCTTACAATTTCTGGCCCAGTCATTTTGGTCTCCCCCGCTTCCAACCAACACAAAGGGGTTCTACACTTTCTGCCATATAAAGCTTCGAATGGTGGCATTCCAATACTGGAATGATAACTGTTGTTATAAGAAAACTCTACCAATGGCAAGTGTTCATCCCAATTTCCGCCAAAATCCAAAACACATGATCGTAGCATATCTTCTACGGTGTGAATGGTTCGTTCACTTTGCCCGTCTGTCTGGGGATGATAAGCTGTACTCATTTTAATTGTTGTTCCCATTCGTTCCTGTAGTGCCTCCCACAATTTTGAGGTAAATCGTGGGTCTCTATCCGACACAATTGACAAGGGAGCTCCATGAAGTCTTATAACTTCATCCCTGTATATATATGTGCTAATGTTTCCAATTGTGTAGTTTCTTTAATTGCCAAAAACATAGCACTCTTGGTCAAGCGGTCAACAATGATCCATATACTATTATGACCTCTTCTAGTTCTTGGCAACCCAACTATGAAATCGATGGTTATGTCTTCCCATTTTCCACCTGGAATTTGCAGAGGTTGAGTATTTCCATATGGGGCTTGGTGTTCCGCCTTCACCTGTGCACAAGTTGCACATCTGGAAATATACTTGACTATTCTTTTCTTCATTCCCGGCCACCAATACTGTTCTTTGAGATCCCGATAAGTTTTCATACTTCCTGGATGAATGGAATACTTTGACTTATGGGATTCTTCTAGAATCAGCTTTCGGATTCCACCTGCTTTTGGTACCCATACGCGGTTTCTGACTGTCTTCAACCCTTGCGTATTTTCTCCAAACACTAAATCCTTTCCCAGCTTTTCTTTCTTTAAGTCACCTCTTTCCAATACTTGCTTTTGCGCGTCCTTGATTCTTTCTATTAGACTTGATTTCAATTTTATCTTCATCAGCCTCTCTTGACTTTTCTTTTCGTGAAACTTTCTGCTTAAAGCATCTGCTACCACATTTGCTTTCCCAGGGTGGTAAGCGATTTCACAGTCATAATCATTTATCAGCTCCAACCACCTACTTTGCCTCATATTAAGTTCCTTCTGTGAGAATACATACTGCAGGCTTTTGTGATCGGTGTACAGGGTACACTTTGTTCCGTATAGATAATGTCTCCAGATTTTTAATGCAAACACGATTGCTGCCAGTTCCAAATCGCGTGTTGCATATCTTGTTTCTGGTTCTTTTAATTGACGAGAAGCGTACGCTATCACTTTCCCCCGCTACATTAGAACGCAACCCAATCCTCTGTTCGAGGCATCACTATATACCACAAAATCTTCAGTTCCCTCTGGCAGGGTAAGAACCGGCGCATTACATAACTTCTCTTTCAGTGTCTCAAATGCTTTTTCTTGTTCTACTCCCTACTCGAATTTTACCCCTTTTCTTGTTAGCTTCGTAATAGGTACTGCAATTCGTGAGAAATCTTGGATGAATCGTCGGTAGTACCCGGCGAGTCCAAGAAAACTTCTTATTTCTGTCGGGGTCTTGGGGATTTCCCATTTCATCACTGCTTCCACCTTTGCTGGATCTACTTTAATGCCTTGGATTGAGACAACGTGTCCAAGGAATTGCACCTCCCTCAACCAAAATTCACGCTTCGAAATTTCGCGTATAATTTCTCTTTCTTTAGAACCTCCAGTACCGTCCTCAAATGATTTTCGTGTTCTTCTGCATTCTTCGAGTAGATAAGAATGTTATCAATAAAGACGATAACAAACTTATCAAGGAATGGTTTGCACACCCTATTCATTAAATCCATAAAGATTGCCGGGGCATTCGTCAAACCAAAAGGCATGACCAGGAATTCATAATGCCCGTAGCGAGTGCGGAAAGCAGTCTTCTCAATATCTTCGTTTCTTACGCGCACCTGATGATAACCAGACCGGAGGTCAATCTTTGAGAAATAATCAGCGCCTTGCAACTGATCAAACAGATCGTCTATACGTGGTAGCGGGTAACGATTCTTGATGGTAATTTTATTGAGCTCGCGGTAGTCAATGCACATTCGCATCGTGCCATCCTTCTTTTTGACAAACAGCACCGGTGCACCCCAAGGTGACGAACTGGGACGTATGAAGCCTTTATCCAGCAATTCCTGTAGTTGTGACATCAACTCCCGCATTTCGGTCGGGGCCAAACGGTATGGAGTACGGGCGATAGGAGAAGCTCCGGGTACAAGATCAATTCGGAATTCAACTTGTCTCTCTGGTGGCAAACCGGGTAAATCATCTGGAAACACTTCAGGATATTCTTTCACCACGTCAATGTCATATACCGTTTTCTTTACTTTATCTTCCATCATTATATACGCCACATAGGATAAACATCCTTTCATCAAACATCTCCTGACTTTCGCTGCGCTAATCAAACTGGACATCCTCTTGGGTTTTTCACCATATACATACACTTTGCTGCCACCTGGAATTTTCACCGACACTATCTTTTTCCCACATGCGATTTTTGCATCATTGGCCCCAAGCCAATCCATACCAATAACAACATCAAAAGTCTTCACTCCAATTGGAAGAAGGTTCAACGAAAATTTCTGATCATCTATACTGAGTTCGCAGTCACGGTACACATGATTTATCTCCATCTTTTTACCACTTACCAATTCAACCTCACATACATAACCTAATGGTTCTAACGGCACATTGAATTTTAGACCAAACTCACGAGACACAAACAAACACGTAGCACCAGAATCAAATAATACGTAGGCAGGTATCTGATTAATTAATAGAGTACCTGAGACCACGTCTTGTGTCTCCTTTGCTTCTTCTCGGGTGAGTTGGAAGGCGCGAGTCTTCACCTTTTGAGGCTTCGTCTTTTTCTGCGCAGTTGATACCATTGTCTCGCCACCCTTCTTTGGACAGTTAAAACTATAGTGCCCCTTCTCGTGACATGAGAAACACTCGACTTCGCTGAGCTTCGGATAAGTACATTCCCTAGCCTTGTGACCCGTTCTTCCACAGTTAAAACAGGCTGCACTTCCCATCTTACATTCGCCCGTATGCTCTTTCCCACATTTCTCACACGTCTTCCGGCTACCCTGCTTGGTTGACATCACTATCGACTTCCCCTTCTTATTCCAGCTACTACTCCCGCCACTGAATTTACGTTTATCCCTAGAAACTTGCCTCTCCATTGTTCTCCTCTTCCACACATCCTCCACATTTCTTGCTGCTACAAATGCCTTATCCATAATTTCCGCCCGTTTCACTTCCAATTCATACTCCCAAGGTAGGCCTTTCACGTAGCGGTTAATTCGTGCCCGCTCCGTAGTGTAAATGTTGCCCACAAATGGTAGCATGTCACTAAATTTCTTGGTGTACTCGGCAATAGTCAGACTACCTTTTTTTAGAGTGAGAAATTCGTCTTCAAGTTTTTCTATGTCCCGAAGGGGACAATATTTGTTCTTCAAGCGAGTGATAAATTCAGTCCACGACCACTTATAAATTACATCCTTCCCAAGCAACTCGTATAAGGTATTCCACCAAACCAACGCATCGTCTTTCAACATTCGTGAGGCATAGTAAACCTTATCTTTCTCATGGCATTTGCTGACCACCAATACTTGCTCCGTCTCCCGTATCCATCGCATCGTGACTTTAGGCTCGAAGCTACCATAGTATTCTATTGGTTTACATGTCAGAAAAGTTTTGAAGGAGCATCGCTTTTTGTCTTCTGTCCCCACACTATCCTCTTCTGTAAGGGAATCTCCATTGGTAGGTCTCCAAGAGGCATCATCAGTAGAAGGATTGGGACGTGGGTTCCCCAGCCGTGTATTCAGCATTTGGCGCATATCTTCCCGCATTTCCGTCTTTAAATTGCTTATAAGGTTTTGTATCGCCTCCAAGGTCACAGGTGGAGGTTGCGGTATTGGGTTTGGCATATCACCCATATTATCTACATCGTTGACGGGAATACTCCCACGAGATGGAGTATGACTGGCTGCCCGTGCCTCACTTGAAAGGTTCTGATCACCGCTCTCCATTTGCTATATAAAATAATGAAATTTGCGTTTATTACTTCACATTTATCAATATATTCAAAAGCGGTAGCATGTGATCTTCCTATGAAACTTGTGTTCCCAAGTATCTCTCTCCTAATTTCCACAACCAGATTCCTCAGGCTCCCTCGTGACTTCACCATTTCCAAAGCATATCATATGGTTACAATAATACGGGCCCAATACTATTTTAACCACCTATATACTTTGGCTCTGGTGTTATCACAAGACCTCCTGATTCATCGGTTTCTATGGATTCCAACGTGTTAGATTACCGACTCTACCCCGTTAGTTAGTACTTAATACTTCTACTTTCCTTACTATTAATCCAATATTTTAAGCCTAGGATGGTTACCCAACCTAATTCGCTTAAACCATGGCTCTGCTACCAAATTGTAACACCCCAAGTTTTACCACAAAATTTTTTTTTTTAAAACATATTTCACAAATAATTTATTATACAAACCATTTAATTATACAACGGGGTATCACCAATTTGTATCATAAACCATAGTTCAAACCTGTTCATTACGCACTTTATTTAATAGGAGTAACTGTCCCACACCCGACTCATTTAACGCCCCTCCTGTTCACCTGAGTACATAGCATTTAAAGAAAATACGTGAGACATAACGTCTCGTGAGCATTATGGGTTTAGACCCAAAACAGTTTTCCAATAATAACATTATTCTTTAAATTTCCAATATTTTATTTCCTATGAGCGCACCCATAGGTATTCCTTATTTTGTGATGGTACATTCCTACGAGCGCACCCGTAGGTTTTATACGAGACGCACCCATATAACTACTTCCTCGATAGCATGAAACGGATTCATCTACCAAGGTAAGACAACTACTTCGCGACGGGAGGTACCATCCCAGTAGTGTCTTTGACCACCCCTACCGCAGCAGGCCGGGATCTTTATCCGGATACTAAACAACTTATCATCATGGGCCAATCACATTATTAGTTCACTGTATTTTTGATTCTCTTTCTTTATACATTATAAACATATTCTTCATAAAAATACTTTTAAAGTCATAAAACCACTTTGACTCCAAAACATTTTTAAATAAAATGCATTTTGCTATGTACCCGAAAATCCACATAACACTCACCTCGGTCACCTAGAAGTTAGTTATCTTCTCGGACTCCTTTCTCTTTTTCTTGAGCAACCTTGTTTGAACCACCACCTATTATATAAAATATACATTTATACTTGGTTCATACATACAATAACTAGTTTTATAGCACCAGAGTACCATATTATGCAACCACGGTTCATTAACTAGACTACAACTTTTATTAGCTAATTTTCTTTAATTTATAACTTTCCCGAAATACACGTATTTTGCTACAGTACTCTCGGGAGGTCGTATTCTTGATTTAAAAATTCCCCGCATGTTTTCACACCATTTTAGGCCTATGGTATGAGTTATAGACCAAACGGACAAGTTTAGAAGCATGTTCAAAACTCAAAATTGGACAGCGGGCTATTGGGCATTTGGCACGAATCGTGCCCTTTTCTTTCATGGCGAAGCACGACTCGTGCTCCTAGTATATTGCTATTTTGAGAAGCACGACTCGTGCATATGTTAGGCATAAATATGCATGACTCGTGTCTGTGCTGCAGAGACGGGTTTTTGCCCGATTTTTGTGCTGTAACCCACTGTTTTGGTCCATTAAGTCCTTAATACTTAACCTAACCAATATATATCATTCTATGACTAAAACCTTCAGTTTACATCACAGTTTAACACATAGAAACAACTTAATCACATAAATTCTTAATTTAGGGTTCTTGAGGAAATTTCTCAATTCCTCCTTCTTTTAACCGATTCCAGAAGTGGAATTGAGTTCTTAATGGTGTTTAGAACATGTTTTAAAGGTTAGAAACTTAACACAAACCCCACACCACTTCTCTAACCCGTTTTTGCCCATCCCCAAGATTCCAAAATACTCAAACTAGGTTATAAGAGTGAAATTCTTACCTTAATTAGCTTAGGAATCAAAATCTTCAAACTAGTTTATGATTTTCTGATCAAATTCCCCAGAACCTTCAAAACCGTGACCACCTTTGCTCTCTCCCGATGCTTCTGTAAGTTTCTGAGAGTTATGGAGATTTTTTCTCCTATTTATACTTCCTAATTTTTCACTTCTAACCCTCTAGTTCTTTTTCTACCAATTGGACACCATAATTTAATTTTTATTACTTGTAACTTGATATATTTTACATTATTACCCATTATACAGAATAATTTACATTAAGGTCCAAACCATGGCAAAAGACCAATTTGCCCTTTTTTCATAATTTTACTATTACACATACTTTTTTTTAATATTTTATTACAAAGTTTCGCGGGTTCTTACACTCCTGCTCCCTGGGTGTGACTTCATTTGAGGCAAGAGATTTCTATTGCTTTGCTTCCAAGTTTCACTAAAGGTTGGTTTTTCTAATTATCTTCTTTTAGTTTAATTTTTTCTGGGCCTTTAGGATTTGTTATATGTTTAATTAGAAGAAAACTTAGATCTTTATAGGTTGTATGTGAACTTAGAAATTTTAGTTCATAGTTGTAGAAAACCTTTCAGTGGTATCAGAGCATTTTGGTTGTTTTCTTGTTAAATTGCTATAACTGTTATCCTTAAAATTAGGGTTTAATGTTTCTAAACCCTAATATGGCCAATTCGAAAATTAGGGTTAGGGTTTTGAAAACCCTGGCCGCTCCCCTCCTGCTTGGCGTGTTTTTATGATTAGGGTTTAGAAGGCTTTCTATTTTTGGTAACTTTAATTGTTTAAATAGATAAACCTTAAACCACTTATCCTAAAAATCGAAAATTAGGGGATAAGGATAAGTTTAAATTAATTTGATTATTTTGTGATACCTATCTTAGAATTAATTAATTTAATTAATTGTTTAATTAAAAGATAATTAAAAGGATTTTAATTAATTTCGATTTAGTGGTTTAAATTCCGAAAATTAAAAGATAAATCTAGAAATATTTTAAAAGTCTAAAATATCTAAATTTAATTAATTGTTTAATTAAAAGATAAAATTGGAGGTTTAATTTAATAGTTTAAATCGACAATAAATTAAAAGATAAACCAAAAACAATTTTTTAAAAGGTTTAAAAATTACATCTTATATATATTATAATTAGGAAGTTATTATTATATGTATAAGATCAAATGGTTAGTCAAATCATTAGTAGGCCTTATTCACGAAGCTGATCTATAAAGTGTGTATAAGGAGACTGCCTATAAAATGGCGGTCTAATGGGTGAACACTCTCGCCCACCGCTCGCCTGATCAGTGGAGGGTCGTTAGCCGAACAGGTTTGATAGGACCGCCTAATAATCACTAAAAGTATAATGATTCAAAGTACTAGAACATTTAATAAAATCCCAATTTAGTTACTTTAGGAAAAATGTGAATTGGTGCTAATCCATGAAATTACACATTGCACTTTATGAAACATTGGTGGAGCGTGTGTGGTTTACCGGCACGCCAATTGGGGTTCATAAAGAGTTGCAATGGGTTTCTCGGGTATTATCATTATTGATGGAGCGTGTGTGGTTTACCGGCACATCAATTAGAGATGGTAACTGATCCCGTGAGTACCAAGCAAATTTGCATGGTTATTCACACCTGGTTTGTGATCCTCGGTATCCCAGTCACAAACAGTGGGGCACATCCGAGATTAAAACATGCTATTGAACAGTTCAATAAATCTCAATGAATCTTGGAATTCCATTATAATATGATTATTTGTCCGCGGTGGAATTGGTTGTATCGTCATTCGCCTACCTTATAAAATTTACAATATTAACTACGGATGGAGATACGTTTGTCAGTGATAGGACACTGATAAATTTGGATGAACCTGCTAACTACCGGGAAGCGGTGGCGGGCCCTGAGTCTGCCAAGTGGAAAGAGGCAATGGACAGCGAGATCAAGTCCATGTATGACAACCAAGTTTGGAACTTAGTTGACAATGTACCGGGTCGAAAGATAGTCGGGTGCAAGTGGATCTTCAAGAAGAAGACCGACATGGACGGAAAGGTACACACTTTCAAAGCAAGACTGGTTGCGAAGGGCTTTACTCAAACCCCAGGGATTGACTATGATGAGACCTTCTCACCAGTGGCTAAGATAAAGTCTATCAGGATTATGCTAGCCATAGCTGCATTTCATGACTATGAAATTTGGCAGATGGACGTCAAAACCGCTTTCCTTAATGGAAAGTTGACTGAGGATGTTTACATGAATCAGCCAGAGGGTTTTGTTGATGCAAAGTATCCTAACAAAGTGTGTAAGCTTGAGAAATCTATCTATGGATTAAAACAAGCTTCTCGTAGCTGGAATCTTTGTTACCATGAGAAAGTCAAAGAATTTGGCTTCTCTAGGAGCGAGGATGAGTCTTGCGTATATGTCAAAGCTAGTGGGAGTATAGTCACTCTCCTGGTGCTGTATGTAGATGACATACTGCTCATGGGAAACGATGTTCCGACTTTGCAAGATGTCAAGTCTTGGCTCGGAAAGTGTTTCGCCATGAAAGACCTAGGAGAGGCAGCCTATATTCTCGGGATAAGAATATTGAGAGATAGGAAGAAGAGACTAATTGGACTTAGTCAGAGTACATACTTGGAAAAGGTACTGAAAAGATTCAGTATGGAAAATTCCAAGAAGGAAGAGCTACCAATGCAAAGTAATGCTAAGTTGAGTAAGACTCAGAGTCCAAGTACAGACGAGGAAATTACGGACATGAGTCGGGTACCTTACGCTTCCGCTGTGGGGTCAATCATGTACGCCATGACATGCACTCGTCCTGATGTGGCTTTTGCCTTGAGCATGGTCAGTCGATATCAGGGAAACCCTGGTAGGGCACATTGGACGGCGGTCAAAAACATACTCAAGTATCTGCGAAGGACGAAGAACTTTGTTTTAGTCCTTGGTGGCAGTGATACCTTGAGAGTTGACGGGTATACTGATGCCATCTTTCAGACAGATAGAGACAACGGTCGGTCTCAGTCGGGCTAGGTATTCCTATTGAATGGGGGAGCAGTAACTTGGAAAAGTTCCAAGCAAGAGACTGTGGCTGATTCTACTTATGAATCAGAGTACATAGCAGCGAGTGAAGCGGCAAAGGAAGCGGCTTGGCTGAAGAATTTTATCGGTGACCTTGGAGTAGTCCCGAGTATTCAGGAGCCCATGGAACTATTCTGCGATAACGAAGGAGCGGTTGCTTTGACAAAGGAACCGAGAGATCACGGAAAGTCCAGACACATCGACAGAAAGTACCACTACATAAGACATAGGGTAGAAGAAGGTCACCTGCTTGTGAAGAGGGTATCATCAGAAGATAATCCTGCAGACCCCTTAACAAAGGCTCTGAGTAGGATTAAGCATAATCAGCATGCACAGCGCATATGATTAAGAGATGATATTAGTTTTTGTAATTAGATAGGATTTGAAACTTATAACAATATAAATGTAATTGACTTTGGTGATTTAATAATATAGTTTTGTTGATAAGTATTTGATACTACCTTTTGTCGATTGTTTATTATTGTGTTTCAATTTTGCATGTTTACTTCCTGAGTAATTTAATGATTATTCGAATATCCACAGTCACTCATATTTTTAGGGAGTAAGTATGAATGAAGACTGTCATGAATAGTTTTTGTAGATTGTCTAATGAGTTAGACATAACAATAAGATTGCTACACTATTCATGAGTACTTAGAAATAGGGATTTAAGTATTGGATAAACCCACGCTCAACGGATTGCTTCATGGATTTCATCACAAGCAATGTTGAGACGATAATATCTTTTGATCTTTAAGTAGAGACATATGGGTTATGTTTTATTAAGCGGTTGTTCATTGACAATGCGAAAACCCATCGGTAACACGGTGTTATAAAATGAGTTGTTGTGAATGATTTGACTGGTAAATGACATAATTATATGAGTCAAAACTTATTCGTCCCTTGACCCTGTCAGGAAACAGATATCTGTAGGCCTCTCGATGATTTTGAAGTTGACTGAAACGGTTGGCCAACCAGGACTAAATTGATATGTTCAATTTGTAGTCTTACAGGTCATATGCAAATCAGAAATCGGGAAACAGAGAATCAGACCAGGATTGATTTCAATCCACGTCTTGAGTCTGAAAATATCTTGTTGGACGGAGGATCATCTGATCACTTATCTTTGGACAGAACTGACTAGTTCAGAGTTCAGCGGCGGTTTCTAGGAAGCTACAGTTGCTAATTAATTAGAGGCTAAATTGGTAATTATATTCATAGACTTATCCAATGTGACACCCCATTTCTCTTGTTTGTAAATACTATGGTTTTTCGTATAAATACAGGAATACAAAAATACGGTTTATCAAAAACCGATAATTTAAATGCTTAAAACAGTGGGTGTACAAATCCATATCAAAACTAACCATAGTAAGAAAGAAAGGATTAAACCTTGAGTCCAAGGTACGAGCTAATTCGAGCTCCACTCCAGCTAAACTTCATCCAATTATAGCATATCATCTTAACCTGGAATACATGGCAAAACATAAAATACGTAAGACAATAATGTCTCGTGAGTTACATGAGTTTTAGACTCAAACCTTTAGCTTCTTTTTCCAACTTTTTGTAAATTTATAACATAAAACTTCTGTCAACACTTTATAGTAATAACATACTATAATTATTTACTTCTCGAAATCATTTCATAACATACTTTGCAAAAATAACATCTTTCAAAACTTTATTGTAGTAACATACTATAACTCTTTACTTTTCAAAATCACTTCATAACATACTTTGTGAAAATAACATCTTCTTACTTTCTTTGACTGGTTTTATAAGCTTGCTGGATTTTTATACTTAGGGCTTTAATCACCATAAGTGATACCCCAAGTCTCTATGGCTAGAAAGAACGGATCAATCCTCACCATAGAAGTGCTTAGGCAATCTACTTCGCGATGGGGCTTTTTTCCCCAATAGACCCCTTACCTAACCCGGGTAGGTGGAACATAGTTCCCTTACTAACGCTGCTTGCTACAATTACCAGTAATACAAAATACTTACTGCTTACTTGAACATTTCTCACATACATATAGCTTGTGGCTAGGTGCCAAACTTCATCACATAATAATCATATGTTTAAAACATATTTTTATAACATACTAAGCTTTATGCCAAAACATACTTCCCAACATCTTATGGCTATATGCCATTCATACTCGAAAACATATACGGTTTGTAACCAAAACATACTTCTTAAACATCTTGTGGCTATATGTCATTCATACTTGAAAACATATATAACTTGTAATCAAAATATACTTTCACATAATTGGTTCATAGACCAACATACTTTCCCTTAATTTAACTTGTAGTTCAAAACATAACTTCAAATATAGCATTATACTTTCACAACAAGTTAGAAATAATACTCTTGCATATAATTTCACATATAGAAATTTTATAAGAAATCTTGAAAATACTTACTTGCCATGTACCCCAGAATGGGTAAAAATACTGCATGTACTCACCTCACGTATTGCTAGAAAATTGGCTACATGTTCCTTGTATTTATACTATTTTGATCCATTAGTCACTTGGCATGGACCTATATTTAACATGTCATACATTAACATTCATGCTAACTGACTCTATAACTCATTAGAGTCCTTATAATACTATCTTGGGTCATAACCATTATATAACTTTTAAATGACCAACTTTAGTTAAATCGTATATTATACGTATTTTACTACAGTACCCTCGGGGGTCGTATTTTCATTCTGACAATTTCCTGTGTCATTTTGGACCATATTGGACTTGTGTTCAAAATTTGAGGTCAAATGGGCAAGTTTAGCATCAAGTCCAAAAATCAAGATTCACTTGGCAGGAGACTCACTTCACAATCTGCACTGCCGCCACGCGTCGCGACCAGGGTATAGGTCGCGTCGCGACCATATAGTGCATTGCCTATTTTGACGATTTTTCAAGCTGCAGTTGCATTGGTTCCTTACATTAAGTTCTTAATACTTGAATTAATTGTTTTAGAATCATTCTAGGACTAAAATAACAACTTACTTTTAGTTTCAAACCATGGAATCATTCCAATCCTTGACAAATCATAGATATCCCGTTTTTAACATTTTTAGTCCAAAAACTAAAATTCCTTGAAACTATCTCTTACAACTGATTTCTTCCATCTTTTATGGTATATTGAACTTCATGAAAACCAATAAAACCATCTTTGATCACAAGGACCCGTGAGCTAGGGTTCTTGAGCCAAAAATTGGGTTTTTCCATGATTTCAACAACACCTCTTGAATTAGGTGTGTTTACTTGAGGTTTTGATCATTAATAGATGGGAGAAACCATTAAAACCATTTCATATATTAAAATTTCCAGATTTCAGTTTTGACCCGGGAAGAAGCTACTAAGAACAAGTTCATAAACTTGATTTCTTACCTCCACCCACTTAGAAATCTTCTTTCCTTTGCTTGATTCTTCCATTCCAACTCCAATTCCTCGCTCATCTTCTTAAACCCGTGCCCTCGTTTCTTCCAGAGAGTTCCCAGAACTCTCTTCTATAATTATGGCCATTTATGAGATATTTTCTCATATATATATTTTTCCAACTTTAGCTTAATGACGTTTCAGCCCCTGAACTTCCATTCTTCATATTTTTAACACTAGAACCCAACTCTTATTACACCAAGTTTTATTTCTTACATTTTTAACCACTATAATAAATTTTTATCACATAAAACCTTCTTTTCTTATATTTTTGCCACAAGCAAAGAATATTTTTACATATTTGGTCCTTCACATGGTCTAATGTCCAAATTACCCTTTTATGGTAAATTGACCAAATTAACCTTTTTACTAGAATTAACTTTCAAGTACTTATCACCATTATTTGGTGTCAAAATTTTTATTTCATTACATATTAGCTCCAAAAATCATATTTTCCTTACTTAAAAGTCATTTGGATGTCAAATGACCATTTTGCCCTTTCTCATCATCTTTCTCCAAACTTTTGGTATTTTACCACATTTCTAAGTAAATTATTTTAAAACTTTCAAAATATTTTTGGTCTTTTCCTCACGTTTTTTCTCGAATATAAATTCGAGATTTTTGGGTCGTTACAACTACCTCCCCCTTATTGGGATTCCATCCTCAGAATCATCACACAACTATTGATACTTTCTTTTATTAACCCATACTCGTATTATTTATGCTTTTATCTTTTTAGTATTTTCTTCTTTAGTTGTTTATGGTTCTTTAATCAACCTTTAGAGGTTTCTACTTTCAATTCTTTATGAGGAATTTACATAGCCTTTTCCTTCTGAATATTTCTTTCAATTTCTCATAAAGTGCTTCATATTTCTATTTCATTTCCTCAAGAATTCATTCATCTTATATTTTCATTACATCTCCTTTTACCTCATCTCTTTCATACATAAATCTTTTAGTAACACTTATTTTACAAGATGATTCCATACTTTCATACTTTTATCAAAAATAACAGTCTACTTTGTAATTCTTCTCGTATCTTTACCAAAACTTCATGAGATTATATACTAATCATATTATTTACTTGTAAAACTTCTTCCCAATTACAATTTGGTAAAGCTTTTGTATTTAAATAATTTTATATATACACAATACCTTTCTTTGAAAAAAAATCTTGTCCTTTTACGGACATTTTACTCGAACATAACTTCTTCTTTCTTTTTAGAAGTTTTACAACTTCTTATCTTTACATAGTTGTTCTTTAGATCTTTTAAACTTCACTTTATTATTCTTTACATCTACTAACAATTCTCGACTTATTACCACTCATAAGGAATGCATTCCTTTCGTTTTATTTCACATCCTTACTTTTCTGTTTGGGACAGAATCTGTCAAAACAATATACCTTTCATAAAAATCTGCATATCTTACTTTAGAAAAATTGAAACAACATACCGCCTTTTATTTTAGAAACTACACATCAATAGCTTTCTTTCTATGTATAATACATAATGTTTGACCTTGTAAATTTGTACAGTTTTACTATTGAAGTTGATCTATTATTTCTGTCAACTTCCTTCTTTTCCACTTTTGGCTTTTATACTACTAATTGTATACTAATTGTATACTTTTTGTTAGCTTTTATACTTCCGCAATCCCCTTCTATATGTTCCACTTTGTAAACGATATGTATTATTTTCTTTATTTACATATCTCTTTTCATTTCGTATATATATGCTACTATTACACCACCATACTTATTACTTTCATTCTGAATTCGTCTTTAATAAAATGTCATTCTCATATACTTCTTACTCATCTCTTATATTATATATGTATTACTTTCATTAATACATATGTTATATCACCTTTTACTCATGTTCTTTCCACATCTCGACATAATAACAATCTAAGTACTTCTTTCATCTTCTTTTATTAGTTATGAGATTTCAGTCTCATTTACTCATTACACTTACTAATACAATTATGTATTTTTCATTTCTTAGCTTTCTTACAGTACTCCTATGAGTACATTTCTTATCTTCTAAGGTATCCCGTGTACCATTCTCATCTTATTATTCTTTTATGATATTATCATCTCGTGGTGTAATTGGGTTCACAAATCATTTTTATTAACTTCTTGATCACAAATATCAACTCTCAAACTCTTGTTACACTGTAGACTTTTACAAATAGACTTTGTTGCTCTCTTTTATCTCTTGATTACTACTTGGTAATCCTACTCTTTTATCAAACATGTTATTTTATAATCCCAATCTCAATTTCTATATACCTTTTGCATACTTCAAGTGGTTTCATGATTACTTTCTAAGTTCGACTCTTATAGATAGTCAAAGCTGTAAAGAATTTAATTTCCAAGTTTATATACTTTTGGTCATATTTTGGTTCCAACTTACCACTGTGGTGCTAACCATGGTTTCAAACTACTTTTTAACATATATCTAAAGATTTTCCATCTGATGTTCAATTTCTTACTTTTCTTTCGTTTTTATCTTACATACTTTTACTTATAACTTTCTAGACTTTAGGCCCAACTTTTCTTCCATTATATCTTTTACTACCTTTTCTATGTGTTATGAGGCTACATGCCTAACACCTTACATTGTTATTTCATTTAATCTCCATTTTTTTACACTCTATATTTTACATGAGACTTACTTCTTATGTATCTCTAGATGATACACGTCGGTCATTCATTTTCTCATTATCTTTCATTCTTTTGTATTGCGGAGCAATATGCCCAATACATTATTTTACTCTTTTGCTTCATACTTTACAGTATTCTATTTAGAATACCTATCTCATAATCACTTTTATACCTTTATACCTTGTATAATTTCCAAAGCTTACTCATTCTTTTATATGTATAATCTCATATCACCATATATATATTTCTTTGCATTTCATAGTTACTACCCATGTACTAATCATTACTCACGATCTTTGAATACTTTCACCCTTCACTTCCATTTAGAAGTAATAACTTCATGTCTCTTTATTTTAGTTCTTATATTATCTTTAATTCTTCGACTACTACTTATTTTGACATTTACTCTTTTTCTTTACTTCATATAGTTTATGACCTTTAGTCATTTTCCTTACCTGCTTATAACTTTCTTCAGTTAACATACATCATTATACTCTTTCATTACTGGTATTTCTTCTTATACTTCCTTTATTTGGTTGCAGAATTTAATTCCTCATAACCAATATTTTATCATCATTTTCTTTAAAGTCTTTCATTATATTCTTCTAATTATCTTCATCATTTGTTTCACCTTCAATTTCTTGCCTAACATTTATTTAGGCAATAAACCTTTAATCCTCAATTCATATTCATTTAATCTCATTACTATAACCCAATTTACCATTCATCATTCTTTTCCCCATTTGGGTATCTTACTTTGTTTTTTTTTTCTTACTCATTATAGCACTATACTTATGACTTAATCAATTTTTAAATATTTGGACACTTTCATACATCTTCTTTGTTCAATCTATAAATTAGTCTTCCTCTCCCCTTTAGTATTGTCATCTTCCATCTTTAGCTCTTCTCATCATTTTGATCCTATCGTTCCACAACGATTTTTCTGCTTCCCTTATGCATTTATTATTCGCAGGCCTTTCAGATAATATTCTGAATTGAATGATTATGCCCAACGCACACCACCTGTTAGTTTTAAATTCTTCATTACCACTCTTTTATTTTTACCAATTTATGTACTATCAATATACTCTGCTTAAAATTTGCATTCTTCATGTAAGAGTCTTACAACTCTTATATAGGTAATCAATACCCATAATTTCTCTTTAAATTGCTCTTATTCATACTTCCTCTCGCCATGACAGACATATACTTTAATGTCTTTCAATCTGTCTAAGAAATATTAATTATCACATTATTTCTTTTACTTTACCATACTAAGTGGTATATATCCACTGCATTAACTTTTAATACTCATAACCTTACTGGTTGTTATTACATAGACATATAGTTCCTATGTTTTACTTACTACTCTCTTCAAAACCTTACTCACCAGAATACCATAATTCCTTTGTGATTCCACCAGTCTCAATACATATCTTGTGATTATGATAATACGGGCCCATATTACCATGATCACCTATACATATTGATTCTGCTGTTACCACAAGGTTTCATGGGACACTGGTTCCTTTAACATATAACACCATTGTAAATACATGGTGATCAATACTGGAAATCTTTCTACTTTATAAACATAGTCTTTAATAAATATTGACAGTTATGGAAAATAACATACCATTTTCTTAACAGTCAAACTCTTGCTCAATCAAAGCGTTAGCTAGACATTTCTTAGTGTTATATATTTGCATATATTAAGTGATGCATAATATCTTAGTCATTTAAGACATCATATAGCATACTTTTATGAACTAACATTCCAATAGCATGAGTTTAAGCTAGGAGTGGAACAAGCCAATCCTAATTCGCTTAAACTATGGCTCTGATACCAACTTGTGACACCCCATTTCTCCTGTATGCAAATACTATGGTTTTTCGTATAAATACAGGAATACAATAATACAGTTTATCAAAAACCGATAATTTAAATGCTTAAAACAGTGGGTGTACAAATCCATATCAAAACTAACCATAGTAAGTAAGAAAGGATTAAACCTTGAGTCCAAGGTAGGAGCTAATTCGAGCTCCACTCCAGCTAAACTTCATCCAATTATAGCATATCATCTTAACCTGGAATACATGGCAAAACATAAAATACGTAAGACAATAATGTCTCGTGAGTTACATGAGTTTTAGACTCAAACCTTTAGCATCTTTTTCCAACTTTTTGTAAATTTATAACATAAAACTTCTGTCAACACTTTATAGTAATAACATACTATAATTCTTTACTTCTCGAAATCATTTCATTACATACTTTGCAAAAATAACATCTTTCAAAACTTTATTGTAGTAACATACTATAACTCTTTACTTTTCAAAATCACTTCATAACATACTTTGTGAAAATAACATCTTCTTACTTTCTTTGACTGGTTTTATAAGCTTGCTGGATTTTTATACTTAGGGCTTTAATCACCATAAGTGATACCCCAAGTCTCTATGGCTAGAAAGAACGGATCAATCCTCACCATAGAAGTGCTTAGGCAATCTACTTCGCGATGGGGCTTTTTTCCCCAATAGACCCCTTACCTAACCCGGGTAGGTGGAACATAGTTCCCTTACTAACGCTGCTTGCTACAATTACCAGTAATACAAAATACTTACTGCTTACTTGAACATTTCTCACATACATATAGCTTGTGGCTAGGTGCCAAACTTCATCACATAATAATCATATGTTTAAAACATATTTTTATAACATACTAAGCTTTATGCCAAAACATACTTCCCAACATCTTATGGCTATATGCCATTCATACTCGAAAACATATACGGTTTGTAACCAAAACATACTTCTTAAACATCTTGTGGCTATATGTCATTCATACTTGAAAACATATATAACTTGTAATCAAAATATACTTTCACATAATTGGTTCATAGACCAACATACTTTCCCTTAATTTAACTTGTAGTTCAAAACATAACTTCAAATATAGCATTATACTTTCACAACAAGTTAGAAATAATACTCTTGCATATAATTTCACATATAGAAATTTTATAAGAAATCTTGAAAATACTTACTTGCCATGTATCCCAGAATGGGTAAAAATACTGCATGTACTCACCTCACGTATTGCTAGAAAATTGGCTACACGTTCCTTGTATTTATACTATTTTGATCCATTAGTCACTTGGCATGGACCTATATTTAACATGTCATACATTAACATTCATGCTAACTGACTCTATAACTCATTAGAGTCCTTATAATACTATCTTGGGTCATAACCATTATATAACTTTTAAATGACCAACTTTAGTTAAATCGTATATTATACGTATTTTACTACAGTACCCTCGGGGGGTCGTATTTTCATTCCGACAATTTCCTGTGTCATTTTGGACCATATTGGACTTGTGTTCAAAATTTGAGGTCAAACGGGCAAGTTTAGCATCAAGTCCAAAAATCAAGCTTCACTTGGCAGGAGACTCACTTCACAATCTGCACTGCCGCCACGCGTCGCGACCAGGGTATAGGTCGCGTCGCGACCATATAGTGCATTGCCTATTTTGACGATTTTTCAAGCTGCAGTTGCATTGGTTCCTTACATTAAGTTCTTAATACTTGACTTAATTGTTTTAGAATCATTCTAGGACTAAAATAACAACTTACTTTTAGTTTCAAACCATGGAATCATTCCAATCCTTGACAAATCATAGATATCCCGTTTTTAACATTTTTAGTCCAAAAACTAAAATTCCTTGAAACTATCTCTTACAACTGATTTCTTCCATCTTTTATGGTATATTGAACTTCATGAAAACCAATAAAACCATCTTTGATCACAAGGACCCGTGAGCTAGGGTTCTTGAGCCAAAAATTGGGTTTTTCCATGATTTCAACAACACCTCTTGAATTAGGTGTGTTTACTTGAGGTTTTGATCATTAATAGATGGGAGAAACCATTAAAACCATTTCATATATTAAAATTTCCAGATTTCAGTTTTGACCCGGGAAGAAGCTACTAAGAACAAGTTCATAAACTTGATTTCTTACCTCCACCCACTTAGAAATCTTCTTTCCTTTGCTTGATTCTTCCATTCCAACTCCAATTCCTCGCTCATCTTCTTAAACCCGTGCCCTCGTTTCTTCCAGAGAGTTCCCAGAACTCTCTTCTATAATTATGGCCATTTATGAGATATTTTCTCATATATATATTTTTCCAACTTTAGCTTAATGACGTTTCAGCCCCTGAACTTCCATTCTTCATATTTTTAACACTAGAACCCAACTCTTATTACACCAAGTTTTATTTCTTACATTTTTAACCACTATAATAAATTTTTATCACATAAAACCTTCTTTTCTTATATTTTTGCCACAAGCAAAGAATATTTTTACATATTTGGTCCTTCACATGGTCTAATGTCTAAATTACCCTTTTATGGTAAATTGACCAAATTACCCTTTTTACTAGAATTAACTTTCAAGTACTTATCACCATTATTTGGTGTCAAAATTTTTATTTCATTACATATTAGCTCCAAAAATCATATTTTCCTTACTTAAAAGTCATTTGGATGTCAAATGACCATTTTTCCCTTTCTCATCATCTTTCTCCACACTTTTGGTATTTTACCACATTTCTAAGTAAATTATTTTAAAACTTTCAAAATATTTTTGGTCTTTTCCTTACGTATTTTCTCGAATATAAATTCGAGATTTTTGGGTCGTTACATCCAAGTGGGAGACTATTGGATTAGGTGTCTAAGTCATGACTAATAATTAGTATTTATGGATTAGGTGTCTAAGTCATGACTAATAATTAGTATTTACATCCAAGTGGAAGACTATTGGATTAGGTGTCTAAGTCATGACTAATAATTAGGAGGTTTGGTAGAAAGTCCGGTAGAGAGAAAGATTGATTTATTATGTGATTAATAAATCAATAGAAATTAAATAAATAGTTTATTAATATATTTAAGTGATAATATATTAATTAGAAACTATATTAATTAATTAGAAATTAATCTGGAATTAATTGGAATTAATTTGGTGATTAAATTAACTAATTAAAGGTGCAGGGACTAAAACTGTAATTATTCAATAGTTGAGTAAGTGACAGTTTGAGTGAGTGTGTGACTAGCGAAATTATATATAGAAATATATATATATATATATATATATATATATATATATATATATATATATATATATATATATATATATATATATATATATATATATATATATATATATGTTGAATAATGTTTTTTTATGTTTTTATGTGACCATCACTGAAATAAGTCGAAATGTTTTTATTAACAGTTTATTTCAGATTGCATAAATTCGAGATCAACCAAACCGGAGAAAATGACGCTATGTACCAAAGAGCAAAAATGTCACCCAGCGACAGAAATCGCGACCCAACAGCTCATGTGTCGCGAAATGAAGAAAATCAAAACAAAAGAAGAAAAAGGCTGGAACAGTGCAGATCGCGACCCGATCTCATCCCGATCGCGACCCGATCTGATGACACACACGTGACGCTTTGCTGACCAAGGATCGCGAGCCTATGGCAACCCGACGAGATCGCGACCCGATCTTCCACCCATCGCGACCCGACCATGATCACGACCCGATCATATATACATCGCGACCCGATCTCAGCGACCAACTCCACGGAGTTGGGTAGTGGCCAGCACAAAAGCAGGGAACCACTTGAGATCGCGACCCGATCATCTATACATCGCGACCCGACCAGGATCACGACCCGATCATCTATACATCGCGACCCGATCCCAGCGACCAACTCCACCGAGACGGGTAGTGGCCAGCACAAAAGCGGGAACCACTCGAGATCGCGACCCGATCCCATAAAGATCGCGACCCGATCTCCGCTGGAACAGACTATAAATTGAAGCTCTCTCTTGCTGATTTTGAGAGCACAACCATACAACACACACATATTATCCAAGCTCCATACACTCTAATCCACGACCAAACAGCTCTAAATTCTGATATTTCTGCATTTGGCAACGAGGATCAAACCGCAAAACCGCAAGAAACAAAACCTCCACCCGACACCAAACCTCAAACCTCCAAACAACCTCTACCCGACACCAAACTCCAAACCTCTAAACAACCTCTACCCGACACCAAAAATCACCAAAACCTCATCTTACCGTGAAGAACAAGAAATCGACATATCAAGAAAAACGCTATCTTCCGCAGCTATCGATAAGTTCTTTTAAAATTATCCGTGTCGTTATGGATTTATTTAAACTGTTATAAATCAACTGTACCAAATCTCAAATACATCCGAATTGAACCGTGACAACCAAAACATATGTGGACTGTATTTAACCGAGACATTTAACTTCTAACTTCTAACTTTTTTATTTATTGTAAAAACACGTTATCGTTGATAATGGCGTTTATTACATCTAACCTCTAACTTCTAACATTTACTTTATTTACCGCTTTCTGTCTATTTAAATACTGTCTAGTGTAGATTTACCTTTTATTTTATTCCGCAACTCTTATTTATTCCGCATAGTATAGATAAAATACATATCTGTCACACGGTAATAGGCTTAAAAACCTTGTTCGTGGAGATCAGCTATCGTATTTTTCAACAATTGGTATCAGAGCTTGTGTGATTTAATCTGAAATTTTTGTCATGAACTTTTGTGTAGCGTTTTTATAAACCACCAATAAGTTTACTTTAAAAATTTCATCTTAATATCACTTGTTCATCAAAACAAAAAAAATTCTTAAAATATTAAAAAAAAAAAAGATCAACCCAAAAATGTCTTCCACAACCTACTCAAGAGCTCCATATGTCATCGATCAGGTATGGTCTATGATCTCAGATCTCGGTCTTTCAAAAACACCATTTGAGTCCCACATGACTAAGATTGAGAACAGTTTGAAAGCTGATCTCAAACTATATCATGACACAATAGTCAAATCTGATATCTGCAAATCTGAATTACAAACCTTGCAACTCAGATTTGGAGAATCAACAAGGACTAGAGACAAACTTGAAAGAGACGTCGAACGAAAATCAGAAGAATATAATCACGTCTTAGAACAATTAAATGAAGCCCTAAAACAGAAAAAGGACTTAGAAATACAAAATCAATCTGTTTTTCCATCTGAAATAAAAGATGCCTTAGAAATAGAAGTCCTTCAGTTAAAAATAAAAATTCAAGATTTAACTGACAAAAACAATGGTTTGATTCTAAAACTAGATGATTTTTCAAAACAAATCAAACTTCTTGAATCCGAGAATCAAAGATTTCAAGGAAAACTGGATTCTATCAATCTTGCTAGAAAGCTAAGTGATGATATTTTCATCAAAGCGACATCCTTAGGATCTGGCAAAATCGATACAAATTATAAACCTGGAATTGGAAGAGAATCTTTCGAAATCGAACAAGCCAAACAAGAAACCAGGACTAATAGTGAAAACTCTGAATCAACTCTAACAGATCTATCCACATCTGTTAATGAGGAAAATTCAGACGACGAAACAGTTATCAACTGTAACCCAGATGATACTGATTTCACTGTTTCCAAAAGATCTTTCACTAATAGGTCTTCTACCCACCAAATCCAAATTACCAACCAAAACTCCTTTTACGAGAAAGGCAGTACCTCTAAACCAATTGCTCTTCAAAAGGAACAAGGCAAACCCAAAGTTTTCAAACAAACCCAAAAGAAACCTTTAAAACCAGCTTCTGTGCCACAAAAACAAACTTTGAATCCAAAACAAAAACCTTTTCAAAAACCGATTCAAAGTCACTTTCAAAAGATAAACTTCAATCTCTCAAGGAACTTTCAGAAACCATGATTTCACCAAATTCCATTCCATCATCATAATGTTTTTCAAAATCATCCAAATAACAGATACAAAGAAAGGTTATCAAACGGATCTTCACATATAGGATATCTTTCACAAAATCAAAGACCATTTCAACTGACAGGTTTTCAAAAACAAATCTTAAATTGGGAAAATCTGATAAGTCAAATCAAGCCTCAACCACTTCGTCCAATTAACAGAAACCATAATGATTTCAAATCACCGAAAACCATTAACAAATCAGGACCCACCATGGTTTGGGTACCTAAACTTTCTGTCTAATTGCAGGTACTTTGTGCTGGAGAGCCCAAGGATGATACATGGTATATCGATAGTGGCCGTTCCAAGCATATGACAACAAACCATAGCCTTCTACAAGACTTCAAACCCACACTACCTCCGATGCAGAAACTTCACAATCAAACCAAAATGATGCGGATCCAGTCGAGGGGGAACCACCAAAACCAGAACCCTCCTAAAACACCCCAATCCACCTATCCAAATAATCCCAATGCATCATTTATGGGAAAACCACCAAAACCAAATTCCTCTTTAAACAATCCCAATCTACCTATCCAAAATGATCCCAGTGCATCATTTATGGGGGATCTCTCGTTACCCCATTCTCACCCCCAAACCAAAATTTACCAAAAACACTCAAATAACCAAATTTTTCAAAAAACATCCACATAATCAAAAATACAATAAAAGACTTGTCATAATAAGCTTTTATAGAACCATGTGATTAACATCTTCTTGACTAAATTTTCAGATACTTATGCTCGATGAATGTTCTCAGTTATATTGATTCTTAATTAAAGAGAAGGTTCAAATTTCAAACATTTTTGTTATGTACATTCTCCTATTCCCTTTGAATTTATTTCAATTATAACGATTTTATCTGTAAAGGGACATAAGATCAGGAGATTCAGATGAAAACCAAACCCATGTGAGAAATTGTGCCTCGTCTTCAACTGCTAAGTGGAATTCATTTCTGTGAGCAAAGGTGTTTTCAGTATGACTTATAGGATTTATACTCTTATACCATGATGCTAGTCTCATTTTTGCTTAGATATCAAAATGACCAGGGACGATACTTTCATTTTCTTATATATTAGACAAACTGTCTATTATATCACCTATCCCTATCCTCAATCAAACCACTTCAAAGAAAAGCTTCATCATCTAGCATAACAAATCTGACAAATGAAGAAACGACAAAGTCATATCCGACAAATGCTGTCAACAAATCACAATTGGTAAACCACATTAGATATCTTTTACACAATGTGTATTCACACAAATCAAGAAAAGATAAAGACAAAGGTGAACACTTCACCAAAGAAAAAGAAGATTTACAACAACAATCCATCAAGACAGACACCTCTCAAAACAACGAATTTTCAAAATGCTTTATCTAATATAGCTGTCAAAACCAAAGATTTACCGGGATACTGTTGAAAGGTTTTGTGCAAACCATGAACTAAATAACCTAAGTTCACATGCAACCTATAAGGATCTATGTTTTCTTCTAATTGAACATATAACAAAAACCTAGAGGCCAGAAAAAGAAACTAAAGATCAAAACAGAAAAACCAACCTTTATTTCTTGGAAGCTAAGCAGCAAAATTATCCTGCCTCAAATGAAAGTCACACCCAAGTAGGGCTGTTAATCGGGTCAACCCGATCGGGTTTCGGGTTAAACGGGTCGGGTTAGTCGGGTTTTCAAAAATAATAATTTCACCCGAAACCCGACCCTATTAAGGTAAGGGTTACTCGGGTTCGGGTTAATCGGGTTTCGGGTTAGTCGGGTTCGGGTTAATCGGGTTTCGGGTTAGTCGAATTAACATGTAAGATAAATACGTTTTCCATTTCATATGTAAACTTGTAATCATATCCTTTGCATTTATGGTCAAAAGTTTCGTATATATTATTAGATCAAATAACCAAAATAGGATAAAGGAATTTGAAAGTCACTATATATGGCCAAATGAGATTTTTGATTTACGAAAGAAGATATGGATAGGATTTCCTTGTCGCACCCTCCCCTGGTATGTATATACATGAAAGAGATTGCATGTTAAGAACTTATTTTTCTCATTATTGAAGCTTGAAACGATATTATATCGAGATAGAAGGTAACATAGTTATTTTAATTGGCTAATTTACGTTATCAATATATATATATATATATATATATATATATATATATATATATATATATATATATATATATATATATATATATATATATATATATAATCGGGTTATTCGGGTTGACCCGAACCCGAAAAAAAGAATAAAAATCAACCCTGAACCCGACCCTATATGTATATCGGGTTTGTCGGGTTAACCCGAATAACCCGGTTTTAGTTTTTTGACCCTATTATACCCGACCCTATTTATCTTATTCGGGTTAGGATCGGGTCGGGTTAATTGGGTTCGGGTATTTTTGACACCCCTACACCCAAGCCAGAGGAGAGAGGTCACGAAATCTAGAGAGAGTATATGTGAAGTTGGCGAAATCCATATGGTGCCTGGGAACCCCTATTTATAGTTTTTCAAATGGCCAGTTGATAAACCTTAGAGATAAACCTTTTTGAATTCAAATAAGATAAACCTTTTATCTTATAATTCAAACTCCTATTTATCCTCTATATCAATTTCGAAAATCATATATTTCCATATATGAATTTCGACTTCCACTGGTCACTGTCACACTACCACTTATTCAACTATTGAATAATTACAGTTTCAGTCCCTGCACCTTTAATTAATCAATTAATCCCCAAATTAAATCCAATTAATTCTGGATTAATTCCTAATTAATTAATATAGTTTCTAATTAATATATTATGACTTTAATATATTAATAAACCATATATTTAATTCCTGTTGATTTATTAATCCCATAATAAATCAACCTTTCTCTCTACCGAATTTTCTACCAAACCTCCAGCCATGAGGGCAACCCAAATGGACTGTGCTTCTATTAATTAGGTAAATACTAATTATTAGTCATGGCTTAGACACCTAATCCAACAGTCTCCCACTTGGATAAGTCTATGACTATAATTACCAATTTAGCCTCTAATTAACCAGCACTTGTAGCTTCCTAGAAACCAATGCCAAACTCTGATCTAATCAGTTCTGTCCAAAGATAAGTGATCAGATGATCCTCCGTCCAACAAGATATTTTCAGACTCAAGACATGGATAAAATCAACTCGGTCTGATTCACTGTTCCTCGATTTCCGATTTGCATATGACTCTTAGACTACCAATTTAGTCCCGGTTGGCCAACCATTTTAGTCAACTTCAAAATCATCGAGAGGCCTACAGATATCTGTTCCCCCTTAGGGTCAAGGGACGAATAAGCTTTGACTCATATACTTATGTCTTTTACCAGACAAATCATTCACAACAGCACGTTTTATAACACCGAGTTACCGATGCGTTTTCGTACTATCAATGAACAACCGCTTAGCAAATCATAACTCATATGTCTTAGCTTAAAGATCAAAAGATATTATCGTCTCAACATTGCTCGTGATAAAATCCATGAAGCAATCTATTGAGCGCGGGTTTATCCAATACTCAAATCTCCATTTCCAAGTACTCACGAATGGTGCAGCAATCCAATTGCAATGTCTAACTCCTTAGACAATCTATTACCAGTTCATGACAGTCTTACTTCACACTTACTCCCTTAAAGTGTAATCGACTGTGGATATTTGAATAATCCAATTATTCAGGAAGTAAAACATGCAAAAATGAAACACAATGATAAAGTATTGACAAGAGTAGTAAACCATAATAAATCTCTATTATTAAATCACAAGAGTCAAATACAATACATTGTTACAAGTTTCGAAACCTATCTAATTACAAAAACTTATATCATCTCTTAATCCAATGCTCCTAGCATGCTGATTATGCTTAATCCTACTCAGAGCCTTTGTCAAGGGATCTGCAGGATTATCTTCCGATGATACCCTCTTCACCAAGAGTTGACCTTCTTCAACCTTGTGCCTTATGTAGTGATACTTTCTGTCGATATGCCTGGACTTTCCATGGTCCCGCGGTTCCTTTGTCAAGGCGACCGCACCTTCGTTATCGCAGAACAGTTCCACGGGCTCCTGAATACTCGGGACTACTCCAAGGTCACCGATGAAGTTCTTTAGCCAGGCCGCTTCCTTTGACGCTTCACTTGCTGCTATATACTCTGATTCACAAGTGGAATCAGCCACCGTATCTTGCTTGGAACTTTTCCAAGTTACTGCTCCACCGTTCAAAAGGAATACCCAGCCTGACTGAGACCGACCACTGTCTCTATCCGTCTGAAAGCTGGCATCTGTATATCCTTCAACTCTCAAGGTATCACTGCCACCGAGGACTAACACCATGTTCTTTGTCCTTCGCAGATACTTGAGTATATTTTTTTACAGCTATCCAATGCGCCCTTCCAGGGTTACCCTGGTACCGACTGACCATGCTCAGGGCAAAGGCCACGTCAGGGCGAGTACACGTCATAGCGTACATGATCGATCCCACAGCCGAAGCGTATGGTACTCGACTCATCTCAGCTATTTCCTCGTCCGTACTCGGACTATGAGTCTTACTCAGCTTCGCATTACTTTGGATAGGTAGCTCTCCCTTCTTGGAATTTTCCATACTAAACCTCTTTAGCACCTTTTCCAAGTATGTACCCTGACTAAGTCCAATCAGTCTTTTCTTCCTATCTCTCAATATTCTTATCCCAAGAATATAGGCAGCCTCTCCTAGGTCCTTCATGGCGAAACATTTCCCAAGCCAAGCCTTGACATCTTGCAAGGTTGGAATATCGTTTCCCATGAGCAGTATGTCATCGACATACAGCACCAGAAAGGTGACTATACTCCCACTAGCCTTGACATATACGCAGGACTCATCCTCGCTTCTAGAGAAACCAAACTCTTTGACTTTCTCATGGAAACAAAGATTCCAGCTGCGAGAAGCTTGCTTTAATCCGTAGATTGATCTCTCAAGCTTACACACCTTATTAGGATACTTTGCATCGACAAAACCCTCTGGCTGATTCATGTAAACATCCTCAGTCAACTTCCCGTTAAGGAAAGCGGTTTTGACGTCCATCTGCCAAATTTCATAGTCATGAAATACAGCTATGGCCAGCATAATCCTAATAGACTTTATCTTGGCTACTGGTGAGAAGGTCTCGTCATAGTCAACCCCTGGGGTTTGAGTAAAGCCCTTCGCAACCAGTCTTGCCTTGAAAGTGTGTACCTTTCCGTCCATGTCGGTCTTCTTCTTGAAGATCCATTTGCACCCGACTGTCTTTCGACCCGGTACATTATCAACCAAGTTCCAAACTTGATTGTCATACATGGACTTGATCTCGCTATCCATGGCCTCTTTCCACTTGGCAGACTCAGGGCCCGCCACTGCTTCTTGGTAGTTAGCTGGTTCATCCAAATTTATCAGTGTCCTATCACTGACAAACGTGTCCCCATCCGAAGTTATATGGAAACCATAAAACTCGGGTGGCATGCTAACCCTACCAGAACGCCTAAGAGGTAAGGATACATCTGTCGGACCAACAGGAACTTCTTCCTCCTGTTGGTTGCTAGTTTCTCCTAAGGTTGCGTCATCTGATGACTCTTGAATTTCTTCCAGATCAATGGTACTCCCACTGTCCTCTTTGAATACGAGCTCTCTCTCTCGAAAGACCGCTCGTCTAGCTACAAAGACCACGTCCTCGCTTGGTCTGTAGAATAGATATCCAAAGGACTGTTTGGGATAACCAATGAAGAAACACCTTTCGCTTCTATCTGCGAGTTTGTCTTGAGTCTCTCGTCTAACGAAAGCCTCACAACCCCAGACCTTGATATGTGCCAACGAGGGAGCTTTCCCCGTCCACATCTCATGAGGTGTTTTTGCAACCTTCTTAGTTGGGACAAGATTGAGGATATGGGCGGCAGTCTCTAAGGCATACCCCCAGAAATGAATTGGAAGTGAAGCTCGACTCATCATGGAACGAACCATGTCCAACAGGGTTCGGTTGCGCCTCTCGGCAACACCGTTCAACTGTGGTGTCCTGGGAGGTGTCAACTGCGAAACTATTCCGCATTCCTTTAGATAGTCTAGGAACTCGATACTTAGATACTCTCCGCCTCTGTCGGACCTGAGCATCTTTATCTTCCTGCCTAGTTGATTCTCTACTTCATTCTTAAACTCTTTGAACTTTTCAAAGGTGTCCGACTTGTGCTTGATCAAGTAGATATAACCGTATCTACTAAAATCGTCGGTAAAGGTCACGTAGAACCGCGTGCCATCCTTTGTGGTTGATCTGAATGGACCACACACATCCGTGTGAATGATGTCCAATAGACCCTCACCTCTTTCAAAAGACCCTTTGAAAGGTGATTTAGTCATCTTGCCCAACAGACAAGATTCGCATACATCATCCGACTTGAGGTCGAATGATTCCAACACTCCATCCTTTTGGAGTTGGGCGATGCGTTTCTTGCTGATGTGCCCGAGCCGACTATGCCACAGACATGCCTTTTCCACATCACTAGTAGAATCAATATAATTTACACTATGTCCTAGATTGTCAACACATTTCACAGTTTCATACACACCATCACAAGGATAAGCAGTAAAATTCAAAATACCATTTTTGAAAACAGAAATAGATCCAATATTATTATCAAAAGAAAAATGAAATCCTTGTCTGAATAATGCGTGAAATGAAATAATATTCCTTGCCATTTCTGGCGAATAGCAACAATCTAATAAATCTATACAAACTTCACTACTAAGCACTAAACTGTAAACGCCGATCTTGGTAACAGGGGACGATCTCCTATTGCCCATGATCAAGTTCAGTCTACCGTGCTCCACCTCCCTGCTTTCCTTTAGGCCCTGCATATCAGAACAAATGTGAAAACCACATCCTGTATCAAGGACCCAAGAATTAGAAGATGGTGAGTTTTTAGAGATAGTGTATATACCTGCTGTCGATGGCTTTACTTTCCCATCCTTGACATCCTGCAAGTATTTGGGGCAGCTTCTCTTCCAATGGCCCTTCTCTTTGCAGTAGAAACAGTTGGCTTCATCGGGGTTGGCCACACAAGGAATATGGGAAGCCTTGGTTCTTGAGCCATTACTTGATGACCCGACCTGAACCTTTTCCCTCCAATTTTGCTTAGGAGGGACCTTCCTCTTCTTTCCTTTGCCACTTCCAATGGCTAGGACGGGCTGATTAACCGAGGGTACACTTTTACCCTTCATCCCGTCTTCAGCAACTCGAAGCATGCGATGCAACTCAGTCAGGTTAGCCTGATTGTTGTTCAAATGATAAGCCAGCCTGAACTGGTCATAAGAACTCGGTAGGGAGTTAAGCACTATGTCAACGGCCAACTCCTCCGGTACAGGCATCGCCAGCTTTCTAAGCCGCTCCACGTAACCTTGCATTCTTTGCACATGGGCACAGATGGACTCTCCATCTTTAGGTTTGCTGTTCGTGAAGTCCTTGACCACTTCGCACCTTTCGATGCGCTCTTGCTTACGGAACTTTTCCGCAAGCTCACGGTGTATCTCATAGGGCCAGTAGTCTTCATATATTCTCTGCAATTCGGGGTTCATTGTGGCAATCATGATGCAGGCCACTTTGGTCGCATCATCAGAATGTTTCTGGTACGAGGCAATTTCCTCGGGAGTAGCAGTTTCGGGGTCGACATCGACAAGCTCGGTCTCGAGAACATACTCTTTGTTCTCATACCTCAGAGCCATCTTGATGTTTCTAATCCAGTCATTGTAGTTTGTCCCGTTCAATTGAACCTTGGAACACAGTGAGAGGATTGAGGGAACACTGGAGTTTGAGTGGGGAGCGGTTTGATCAGCAGAAGACATCTATAAAAGAAGGTAAGTTTAATTAGATACTTGTCGGTCCTTATAATAACCCAATATAAGATAAGGCTAGGATCCAACTATAACAATTTGCAACATAGAAGAGGGATGCCGTAATCTATAAGCAAATTTTATAAAGGTAGGCGAATGACGATTCAGCCGATTCCACCGCGGAAAAATAATCTTATTATAAATGGAATTCCTAGTTTCATTTGAGATTTATTGAACTGTTCAATAGCATGTTTAATCTCGGATATGCCCCACCGTTTGTGACTGGGATGCCGAGGATCACAAACCGGGTGTGAATAACCATGCAAATTAGCTTGGTGCTCTCGGGATCCATTATCATCTCAAATTGATGTGCCGGTAAACCACACACGCTCCATCAACAATGATAACACCCGAGACACCCATTGCCACTCTTTATGAACCCCCATTGGTGTGCCGGTAAACCACACACGCTCCACCAACGTTTCATAAAGTGCAATGTGCAATTTCATGGGGTAGCATCAAATTCACATTTTTCCTAAAGTAACTAGATTGGGATTTTGTGTGTAAGTTCTAGTACTTTGATCATTATACTTTTAATGATTTAGTGGTTCTGTCAAAACCGTTCGGCTAACGACCCTCCACTGATCAGGCGAGCGGTGGGTGAGAGTGTTCACCCATTAGACTACCATTTTATAGGCAGTCTCCTTATACCCACTTTATAGACCAGCTTCGTGAATGAGGCCTACTATTGATTTGACTAACCAAATTTATCTCATATATATAATATTAACTTTTAATAACATATATAAGATGTATTTTAAAACCCTTTAAAATATTCAAGGCTTATCTTTTAATTTTACCAAATTTAACAATTAAATTTTAAATTAAATTAAACCTTAAGAAATCGATTTAATCACTTTTAATTACCAATTAATTAAATTAATTAAATCTAAATATTTTAAACATTTTAAAATATTTTTCTGGATTTTTCTATTAATTTTCGAAAACTTAAAATTAATTAAATCCTTTTTGAATTATCTTTTAATTAACAATTAATTAAATTAATTCAAATGAAGATAGGTTTATCCAAATTAATCAAATTAATTAAAACCTATCCTAAACCCCCTAAAAATCGAATTCAAATAATGGGGTTTAAGGTTATCCATTTAATTAACAAATAAAGTTACCAAAAATAGAAAACCTTCTAAAACCCTAATGGAATTTTCGAAATTTAGCAAGGGGGGGGGGGGATTAGGGTTTCCAAAACCCTAATCCTATAAATCGATTTTCACAAATATTAGGGTTTATAGGCTTTAAACCCTAAAACAGTTATATCAATTCAACAAGAAAACAAAACAGGCTCTGATACCACTGAAAGGTTTTGTGCAAACCATGAACTAAATAACCTAAGTTCACATGCAACCTATAAGGATCTATGTTTTCTTCTAATTGAACATATAACAAAAACCTAGAGGCCAGAAAAAGAAACTAAAGATCAAAACAGAAAAACCAACCTTTATTTCTTGGAAGCTAAGCAGCAAAATTATCCTGCCTCAAATGAAAGTCACACCCAAGCCAGAGGAGAGAGGTCACGAAATCCAGAGAGAGTATATGTGAAGTTGGCGAAATCCATATGGTGCCTGGGAACCCCTATTTATAGTTTTTCAAATGGCCAGTTGATAAACCTTAGAGATAAACCTTTTTGAATTCAAATAAGATAAACCTTTTATCTTATAATTCAAACTCCTATTTATCCTCTATATCAATTTCGAAAATCATATATTTCCATATATGAATTTCGACTTCCACTGGTCACTGTCACACTACCACTTATTCAACTATTGAATAATTACAGTTTCAGTCCCTGCACCTTTAATTAATCAATTAATCCCCAAATTAAATCCAATTAATTCTGGATTAATTCCTAATTAATTAATATAGTTTCTAATTAATATATTATGACTTTAATATATTAATAAACCATATATTTAATTCCTGTTGATTTATTAATCCCATAATAAATCAACCTTTCTCTCTACCGAATTTTCTACCAAACCTCCAGCCATGAGGGCAACCCAAATGGACTGTGCTTCTATTAATTAGGTAAATACTAATTATTAGTCATGGCTTAGACACCTAATCCAACAACTGTAGCCTTCATAATTGAATATTCTTAGTTGCAAAATGCACTATGAAAACTTCTAAACCCCTCTACATGTATTTCCTGACGGAGAGAGAGTGAACATCAATGGCATGAATGAAGAAACCCTCTGAGTAATGCCGAAACCAGTCTTATGTGATTGATTATCTAATATGAAGACCAAGTGACTAAAGTATATAGGTATAAATCCACATTAAGCATAAGTCAACACCTTCAAACTGAGAGATATCACTCATCTTTAGTGATTATACACCCGTTCTGCACCCAGAACAAACAAACACCTCAGTCAAGTGTGAGCTATACCTATGAGCGTTCATCTGAATCGACCTATTAAGATCACTTGTCGTCTTTATAAATGCTATAAAATCTTAAGGAATATTATGAAAATACATATACAAAAACCTTTTGATAATCGAACTCAAGACTTTGATTCAGAAACAAATATTCTTGACAAACATTTTTCAAAACACAAGTAAAATCTAGTCACACTCTTTCAAAACAGGTGATATGGTTTTATAAATGTCTTATCCAAATTTCAAAAACTTCAATCAAACATTTTTCTCCTCATTTCATTAATGATCACATAGGGGGAAATTGTTGAATAATGTTTTTTTATGTTTTTATGTGACCATCACTGAAATAAGTCGAAATGTTTTTATTAACAGTTTATTTCAGATTGCATAAATTCGAGATCAACCAAACCGGACAAAATGACGCTATGTACCAAAGAGCAAAAATGTCACCCAGCGACAGAAATCGCGACCCAACAGCTCATGTGTCGCGAAATGAAGAAAATCAAAACAAAAGAAGAAAAAGGCTGGAACAGTGCAGATCGCGACCCGATCTCATCCCGATCGCGACCCGATCTGATGACACACACGTGACGCTTTGCTGACCAAGGATCGCGAGCCTATGGCAACCCGACGAGATCGCGACCCGATCTTCCACCCATCGCGACCCGACCATGATCACGACCCGATCATATATACATCGCGACCCGATCTCAGCGACCAACTCCACCGAGTCGGGTAGTGGCCAGCACAAAAGCAGGGAACCACTTGAGATCGCGACCCGATCATCTATACATCGCGACCCGACCAGGATCACGACCCGATCATCTATACATCGCGACCCGATCCCAGCGACCAACTCCACCGAGACGGGTAGTGGCCAGCACAAAAGCGGGAACCACTCGAGATCGCGACCCGATCCCATAAAGATCGCGACCCGATCTCCGCTGGAACAGACTATAAATTGAAGCTCTCTCTTGCTGATTTTGAGAGCACAACCATACAACACACACATATTATCCAAGCTCCATACACTCTAATCCACGACCAAACAGCTCTAAATTCTGATATTTCTGCATTTGGCAACGAGGATCAAACCGCAAAACCGCAAGAAACAAAACCTCCACCCGACACCAAACCTCAAACCTCCAAACAACCTCTACCCGACACCAAACTCCAAACCTCTACCCGACACCAAAAATCACCAAAACCTCATCTTACCGTGAAGAACAAGAAATCGACATATCAAGAAAAACGCTATCTTCCGCAGCTATCGATAAGTTCTTTTAAAATTATCCGTGTCGTTATTGATTTATTTAAACTGTTATAAATCAACTGTACCAAATCTCAAATACATCCGAATTGAACCGTGACAACCAAAACATATGTGGACTGTATTTAACCGAGACATTTAACTTCTAACTTCTAACTTTTTTATTTATTGTAAAAACACGTTATCGTTGATAATGGCGTTTATTACATCTAACCTCTAACTTCTAACATTTACTTTATTTACCGCTTTCTGTCTATTTAAATACTGTCTAGTGTAGATTTACCTTTTATTTTATTCCGCAACTCTTATTTATTCCTCATAGTATAGATAAAATACATATCTGTCACACGGTAATAGGCTTAAAAACCTTGTTCGTGGAGATCAGCTATCGTATTTTTCAACAATATATATATATATATATATATATATATATATATATATATATATCGAATTTAATAAGTAGGGATAAAAGGATTTGAATTAATAAAGATAATAGTTTATCTTGATTTAAATTCAAACGGTTTATCTCTAGAGGTTTATCTGGTCATCTGCTTGAGACTATAAATAGGGACCCTGGGGTACCTATTTTCTGCGCCAACTATACCTAAGCTCTCTGGAATTTTCGAGACCCTCTCCTGCTCCCTGGGTGTGACTTCATTTGAGGCAAAATATTTATGTTGCTTTGCTTCCAAGTTTCACTAAAGGATGGTTTTTCTAATTATCTTCTTTTAGTTTAATTTTTTCTAGGCCTTTAGGATTTGTTATATGTTTAATTAGAAGAAAACTTAGATCTTTATAGGTTGCATGTGATCTTAGGAATTTTAGTTCATAGTTGCAGAAAACCTTTCAAAAAGTTAGGAAATGTGTTTTATGTGGTATTTGTAAAGAGGCTGGGCACAACAAATTAACTTGTAAAAAGGTTGACAGAACATCCGATTCCAATACTACAAAGGGTGGTAAGAAAGAAGTGCCACATCAAAGGAAGGTGCATGCTACACCATCGATACAGGAAGGTGTGGAAGTGGATGCTGGACAGTTCACTTAGGAAAGTGTTAGTAGCAGGAAGCGTGTGCTCAAAAGATCTAAAAGAATAATAAAAAAGAAACTAGCAAAAAGGGTTGAAGTACCAAGTGGTGAAGGGATGACCTCGGACAGCCCATGAATTTGGATTAAGTTAAAAAATAAAAAATGTAGTTTGGATAAACAAGAATTTTAATGTTTGGTATTGTAATAAGTACATTGTGTGATTTAAATTTGTGGTTTGATCTTGAAGACCTTTTTAAATGTGGCATTCTACTTTGCTTTTTCTTATGATTACACCATTCTTTTTTTAACAATAGTGTGTTATTATAGCATTGCACTTTATCATACTTAGGGTTTCAAGACTGTAAGTTATAGACTCTATTGATACAAGGAAATCCAAGACAACAAATCAATAACCCATGTGTTTGTTCAAACCACAGATAAAAGGATTCCTTCAACTTGGTTGGATGATTTTCAACATATACCAAATCAAGAACACATTTTCGATACACACACTTTCGTTACAACAAATTGCAAGATACCAACAGTTAAACTTCCATAATATCGATATCGAAGTTAGGGTTCCATTGATTATATCATTCTACTTTCCATAACAAATCAATAACATATTCCATTGTCAAACTTCCATTATATATCATCATAATTCCAACATAGCAAGAGTTACATTACTGTACAACTGATTTCACAAAATGCCTGCTATAACAGGACTTCAAAAGCTAACATAAACATACGCATATCCCTAAACAAGAAATCCCAAAAAATAAGTTACCCACCCCCTAACATCGACTAACCCACCCACAATGTTCTACGATCAGTTCAAGATGGCATAACCAACTCCCAAAGCCACCAAGCACACGAATCCACCCCACCATTTTCTTGAGCTTCTGAACCTCATCCTTATGCATGTCGTTCTTGTTAGGGTACAAATGCCCTACATGGATTGATGTTTGCAAACCTAAAATTGTGCTTATTGGGCTTTGCCCTAATATTGTAGCCTACCTATATATAGTCATGTTTATGCTTATGTGAGGTGTTTGTGCTTATGTGTGGTGTTTGTATTATGCTCATTCCTAGTTATTGGAGGGATATCTTTTGTACATCTCACATATTTGATAATCAATCATTTGGCACCTTGGATATTTGATTCGATCTTTATGTTATTACTAGGCGAATGCCCGCGCGTTGCGCATGATAATTTTTTATTAGTTAGAATATAAACAAATGCATGTTATTCTTATACCAAATTAAAATACATATATATAGAAAAATCCCTTTATTATTTTTAACAATATGATAATACATAAATTTGGTTTAAGATAATATACTTTAACTATATATTTCCTTGAACTTTAATATTTGGAAATATTTCCAAGAGTAAAAAAATATCAAATGATTTATATAATTGTTTTAACTTGAGGGGGACCTTTATTTATATAATAAAAAAGCTTCTTGAGTTGATTTATCATGACGATGTGGGATCAAAATTTCCTTCATAATGTGTTATTTTGTGTCATCTTGTTATACATCGCTTAAAAACACAATTGAAGAGAAATCAAACATCTATAAGTAAAGAGACTAATATAATTTTCATCCTACATAGCTTAAGAAACAAATTTCAAGGAAAGAAAACATATATAAGTAGAGATGTTAAAATCATTTCTCTCATATTTTTGTTCTTTTGTGTTCTTGATTGTAACCAGATTAGGAATCAGTTGCAACATTCCTTGAACCTTTGGTTTTAGTTTTAGGATCGTTTTCGTAAAAGTTGGACGGGTACTAACCGATGTCCACTTCGATCTATTTTTTCTAATAAATTAAATTAATGTAGTACATGATAAAAATTCATCTTAAACTATATTGATTAAATGACATCTATTTTATATATATATATATATATATATATATATATATATATATATATATATATATATATATATATATATATATATATATATATATATATATATATAAACATATTTGTTTGAACTTTGAATGATTATTGTTTGAAAGTTCAATGTGCATAAATCTTATGAAAGCGAAATAAAATATTTACAACGTTGTCATCACACATCGAACTGTGGCCACAACTTAATATGAACGTGCAACTCAATTGATATTTTAATAGTTTTTAACTCATTTAAATATTCATCTTTTTAGTTTTGATGATTTTGAAATAGGATTATTGTTAAAACTTTGAGATAAAAATATATTTTATTATGATAAATTGACCACTAATTAATAATAGATTTTAATAGCATGTTTCTAGGTTTTAATATTTGATTATCTATTTATAATTGAATTTTAAAAAGTTGTTATGTAACTTTTTCGAGTTTTGCATGTAAACATGATATCTATTATGATAACAATTTATGTTTAATATATTATACGTTTAAATTATATATAAAGTTCACATTTTTTTAGTAATATTCATCTTCATTTTTGAGTTTTAATAAAATTTCTACGTATATACATATTAGTAAATCGACAAATGTTTACACCAGTGTCACTTTTTACAAACGACACACTATAAACTTTAAACTTAGTCAAGTTTTTAAAAGTTTTAAGTAAGGAACTAACTACGCATATACATATTGGTAAACCGAAAAATATTTACACCGATGTCACTTTTTAAAAACGACGTACTATAAACTTCCAACATAGTCAACTTTTTAAAAGTATTAACTAATTTTAATTTATACTTTTGAGTTTCAGTACTTTTTAGAGTTGAAATTAAATAGTAAAAATCTTTTAAAACTTGCGATAAAAGAATGTTCCTATGATAAAATGATCATAAATTAATAATAGACTTGAAAGATCAAATTTGATGGATAATGAAAACAAATGAATTGTATTATATAAGAGAAAGATAAGATGTCATATATGTATGTGAAGCAATATGGGATTATGAAAAAATGTCAAATTAATGTGATAAAATATTTATATTAATGGATTGATTATATTAAGTGGGAATTTGAAAGGTCATGAAGGTTCAAATGCATGTGGTGAGAGGAAAAATGCTTCATTTATAAGATATAATATAAGATTATTCTACATATGTCAAATCCGACTTTACAATTGGTATCAGAGCCGTAACTTGAAGATCTAGCGATTATTTCAAGGGAACGATCTCAATTTGATAATTTTTAAAGATTGTCAAGTTTCAAGAATTGTGTGAGCCTCTCATGAATTTTTGGATTCATTTCTCTTTTTGGGTTATTGTTCATCATGATCTTCATCTATTGTTGATCATATTCATCCATTGTGTAGATCTAGAAATTTCTTCTTTCATGTCCTAATCTTAAAATCAAGATCTAGATCTGAAGACAGCTCTTTATCCAATATTATGCCCAAATTTCACTTCTAGATCTAATTTTACTGTTTATGTGATTCCCGATTTTACTGTTAATGGTCCTTCCAGAGCCCAAAATTATATCTAGATCTCTTATTAAAATCCATACTAGATGTGTTCCTGCTTCACATTCCTGATTTCACTTGATCTGTTCATTCTCATCTTTGATATGCCGCTCAATACGTAAATTAGTTTCCCACGGTTCCTCAGGCTGGGGGGAGTGGCCTCGCCAAACCCCTCGCCAAACAATGTGCCAAGCTCGCTGAACCACTCCCTCCTCCCTCGCTTTCGCTGTCGCTGAACCACTCCTCGCCAATATATCAGCGAACTCGCTATACCAACCATTAGCAACATGACTTGTACATTTTAGCATGAGACTTGTACCTTTTAGCATGATTAACACATGCTGACTACTCCCACCAAATTTGGTCAGCATGTGCTAAGCTGATGTGGCATAGTTTAGCATGTTCAGCACATGCTAACCACTCCCCCAGCCTCATGAACGTGGATTCCAGTATTCGTTTATCAGATGTTTTTTTTTTTTTTCATTTCAATCTGTTAATTGATTCATCAAATACTCCTTGTTTCTCGATTATTCTGTCCTAAGTCTATCATTTGATTTTCGTTGATTCTTCAACACGCTGAAAAGGGGTTTATCAAGAAAAAATCAGAACACCAATTCTACCAATAAATTCTATATTAAATACGATATTTAGTATCAAAAATAGATCTGGTATATACGGTAACGGATAAAATATGAACAACAATTTGAACTCGATTGGTTTAACTTTCTATTAACTAGATCAATTGGTTTTCTAGTTGGTATCGATTGAGATTGAACCGGGACCTTCGATGGGTAGCGATTCAGTGAATGGTGACGTGATTTTGGTGAACTAAATTGGAGATGAATACGAAGCCTGATATTGAAACAAACGAGAACAACGATGCATTCGGGATCTCCGATTGTATCAGTCGATGGCGAAGGCTAATGTCAACTGGCTGATTCCGATGATGTAGATGTGAAGGACAGTTAATCGGTGAATGGGGAATCTGATGGGGTTTCTACCTTAACCGTTGGAGAAGAAAGATAGTTCCGATGGGCGATCTATTGCACTCGCAAGTTTGAATCCTTCGGATGTGTGCATCGGAATAGAACTCAAATGTGTGGAATTGGAACTGAGAAATCGTGATGATGGTGAACTGAAATCGGATGGGGTAAGTGGAAGTACACGATGAGCAAAGAAAAGTGAAAGAAGATGAACTGGGATTTGATGCCAATGGATTCTGTGCAGTCGGATATACAAAGTCGAGGGTGAGGAAACATCGACGGTGAGGAGATTGCCTTCGCAGGTTTCCACTGAATCAAAAAAGAAAGAAAACGTGAATCGGACTTAACCACTCTGACAAATCGGAACGAAGGGCTGTTGATCAGAAATGGTCTGAAGGGTGGTCTGTTGCCTTCGGATGGTGATGGCATGACTTGTATGAAATCAAAATGGAGACATTGCCTTCGCCGGTGATAATTTCTAGGAATGAACAGACAGCGCAGAAGAAGGAATTGAAATGGAGAAGATGCAATGGTGAAGGGGGGCGATAAGATTGGGAACATGGGTGATGAATACGACACCTAGTTTGACTTCATTAGTCAACAAAACATAAAATCGGACCCGTGTTCTATCCCTTCAGGCTCTACCAGCCCAACAAACCTTCGGATCACATCTTCACGGCCCAAACCCACATACAACATTTTTGGGCTGCCTATTCCTACATGAATGAACTAAATTGAAGTTAGAAAATTTTTCTTGGGCTGAATTTGCAAAATCTTTTATCGGGCTACAATGATTATTCTGATGCGGATCCGACAAGCTTTGGCGTTTAATATTTTTTCGTGTTTGGATTGAAAAACAAGAAAAATATTTTTTGGGTGAACAGTGACACGACACGAATGAACAAGAACAGAAGACTATTTTTGAATTCCATGATTCATATTATCTTTTAAATGCAACATGCCGAATTTTTGGGCGTTCGCGGATACGCTCAAGTCAAGGGAAAGTTTTTTATTGACTTTTCCCGTTTGAGCGCGTTCTCATATTTAGCGGGTTATTCACGATCGCATTTTTTGAAGACCGGTGACACGTTGAGAGGAAGTTTTTCACGTATACGAGTCTATCGAATTTCGATTCTGAAGTGGGTTTACTTGACTAGTGTTCGCTTATGTTTATCCTTGGGATTACTATTTGTTGCTTGAGGGTGCGGATATCCTCTATACCATGGTTCTTATCACGCCATTATCCCACGATTCATTTTGTAGATTACCGATGTTTGGAGATTCGAGGATTCGTTTCTACACCCCGTGTTTTCATCATCTTCGGTTCCGCTAGTGCTCATTATCCATCTTGCGACACATCATACATTCCGCCCTTCGAGGAGGAGATTGTTGGGGTACAAAGGCCCTACATGGATTGATGTTTGCAAGCTTGGTCAGCCCACCTAAAATTGTGCTTATTGGGCTCTGCTCTAATCTTGTACCCTACCTATATTAGTCATGTTTATTTCCATTTTAGGTAGAGCTCACAATGTGAGGTGTTTGTATTATGTTCATTCCTAGTGATTGGAGCAATATCTTTTGTAAATCTCACATATTTGATAATCAATCATTCGGCACCTTGGATATTTGATTCAATCTTTATGTTATTATTATTCTGCATATATCAAATCCGACTTTACACACTTTGATTCATATCTCTTGACATGAGGACTTGCCGATTCATCAAATCAAAGATAGTGTTAGGACCTGAATTTGTTGTAACCGTGTTGGCTTAGTAAAAATCACTTTTATGTTATCACTACATAAATTCACTCACTTTAAGGGATAGACATTGGATTTCGAAAAATAATTGCTCTTGATCATCATCCTATCAAGTCGACTACGTTTACTTATAGCTTCAATACTCCAATGTCCAATTTTAGTATTGTAAGTTTTTTTTGTCCAATTTCAGTCGTTGAAGTCCTTGTGACCGATAACAACCAACTTTCATCGCTTTTACGGGTAAATCTATTTTTTCACCTTTACTTATGATTTAGCAGTGCTACATGTATTGCTTCTTTCTAAGCACCCTTGGAACCCTTTTAACTCTCTACGTGTTCCATTTTGGTCACTAAAACGACAATCCGGATTTTTGTGAGAAACGAACTTCATCACATAGATAAACTTCAATTAAGATTCAAAAACATTGATTAAGGTTTGTTTGTGTTTAATATTAAATAATGTGTGTGTTGAAAAACTCTAAACTTCCATACACCATTCAGGGCCCCTTGGTTCTAAAACCCTTATGCTACTTGAATATCGAAGTGGAGATGCACACTGACAACAATTTCTTAGTGACGGGGGATTTGGACTTTCTGTATTTCTTGTTAAAGTTGTCCCACGATCAATCCATCATGTTTATTATTGTATTCCCAACAAAACACGGAATGAAAGGCGAATGTTGATAACGTTCCTTTCGAATTTTACAGAGTTTATAAATCAGTGTTTAAGCAATGGGGTAGGATTAGAATGTACACCGAAGATTAGTGATGACAAGTTTCATATGTGGCTTCCAAAAGTAACGGATGTTGTAGAAGGTCATGAAGCAAATGTTACAACAGATGATGATGAAGCACATGTTATAGAGGAAGTTTACGTAGTAGAGTTGCAAGTTCAAGAAGTTTAATAAGGAGAGACTAGAGGAAACCATTTTGTATGGCACATTTAGAAATGTGGTACTTTGGATTATATGGAACATAAATATTAAATTATGTGCGTACGTGCGATTTGAAAATCATTCGGTATTTGTCGTTTTATTTTAATAGTTTTTTGTTTACTGTGAAAGTTTAAAAAATAGCAATATACTTTATTAGCAATCTAAAAAATAACAATGTACTTTATTAGCAATGTTAAAAATAACAACTACCTTATTTGCAATGTGTTTTTAATATATTTTATTTCGTGTGAAATTCGAAATAATATTGAATATGGATCGATTTTGAAATAATGGTAGACTTTGGAAATGAAATGTGATGACCGAAAAAAGGATCATGAAGAAAAACGAAATCAGTTCTCGAAAAAAGTTGTCATATTAGGCTATTGGGAGTACCGGTCACGAGGCCTTCCGTGACACTTACTTGGCCCCATCACTACCATGAACACTACTCGGGGTGTGGTGTGATGTGCTTCTATGTGATGAGATGTGATCACCATCACGGTGTTTCACATTCAATAGCAAATAGCCATAATTTTGTTTTTAATTTTTTTTTTAAACCTTAACCAATAGGAAAATTAGGTTTTTATTTAATCTTTTACTTTTTTTTTAATTAAAAAAAATGACATGGAGTGATAGGTATACCATTGCAAATGTGATGGTTTATGATGATGAGGTGACAACCCATCTCATGTGACCATGTGATGAGTACTCCTGATGGTCTTTGCGGCAACATTCACCACCAAGTTGAAAAAAAAAGCCACGCCAACTTGTTAAAAGTTATTGTACAATTAAAACAACCACATGTACTCCAAGTTGGACAAAAAAAAAAAAAAAAAAAAAAACAAGTCATCTTTTTAAAGCTTGTTGCCTATCAATAACCAAAATGAGACAAAAAAAAAAAAAAAAAAAAAAAAGCTTATAGAACCAAAATTGGTAAAAACAATAGTTACGTGCACTAATTTTCAACTTTATTCCCTACTTGTATTCTTTATATCTCAAAACCTTAATCTTTTATGTTGTGGGATGTGCCACCACGCACAGCGGTGCATTCAGCCTAGTCAACACCAGGACGCGGGTGAACACCGCCCCCTAGGTGCGTCCTCCTTGGTGGGGTCCTCCGGTTGTCTTCTTGGTGACAATCTTGGAACGCTGGATGAACCAATAAAAAACCAATTTTTTTTTAATTACCATATCACAATTTCTGGCCAATCAAAATAAAACAATTTTTTTTTAATTACCAAAAGATGTAATGTGGAAATTAGAAAAGAAAGTCTAGGACTGTCGGACATTTCCTTGGGTGTGTCCTTGAGATGTCTTAATGACGTGGCTATGGTGTTAGTCGTCTTGCACACCCTATAGTTCAAAGTAAAATTGCATTTAATTAAAATATTATGTACCTCCGTAATCAAGTTTCTTCCACCATCAGCATGATTATTTCATCAATTTCATAACATATTTGAAGTGGAATGGGCTTGCCTGACGGCAATTATTAAATCATTTATTCGTTTATTATCTAAAAGGTGGAGTTTACAAGCAAATACCTTTGTTCTGCAATTACGATTCTTACTCATTGTTAAATTTGACTAGCAATTCCAGAATGAGCATAGGAAATGACACCTGACCGGCTGCAAGGAATTGTTCGACCGTGTCTCTATCACAGTATATATAGACATACAACACACATAATCACATATACAACTACTAAAATGACCCAAATCACTTATTTTTTGTTGGTTTTTTCACTTCATTTTCTGGGTTTTTGTGTGGCCAGAAGGAATAACCAGATCACCAACCTAAACAAATTCATAGACTCTAGAAGATCAGAGAATCCACCAGGTGTCGAACCATGGACAGAACGAGATACATCAAACCTTTCTCCACTTTATATTGTACAACAACAGGGGTCAAAGGAAGCAGACCGGATCGACAAGTTGCCAGGTCAACCACAAGTTAATTTTGATCATTATTCAGGCTATGTAACAGTCGATGCAGACGCGGGAAGAGCATTGTTTTATTACTTTACTATATCACCTCAGAATTCTTCAACCAACCCTCTTGTCCTATGGCTCAATGGAGGTAATGCATCTATTTCATTCCAATCTATATTAAAAATGATAAAGTATTTTTTTCAGACAGTAAACAGACTTCAATTCCACAAAACTACAGGACCCGGATGCTCGTCTTTCGGATATGGAGCCATGGAAGAACTTGGACCCTTTCGAGTCAATAGTGATGGCAAAACACTCTACCGCAATGACTATGCATGGAACAATGGTAATAAAAGATCCTACTTGTTGCTTTTGTTACACACGACTGGACAAACTTTCTAGTGCTATTTATAATGATGAGGGTGGTTTATTTTTGCCCCCTTTACATATATTGGCCTAAACACTGAAATGTTTTGACAGTGGCTAATGTGATATTCTTGGAGTCGCCTGCTGGAGTGGGGTTTTCGTATTCAAACAGATCGTCAGACTACGTGACTGGAGACAAGCAAACAGCCAAAGATTCGTACACATTTCTCATAAATTGGCTAGAAAGATTCCCTGAATACAAAACCCGAGATTTTTTTATTACAGGTGAAAGCTACGCAGGTCACTATGTACCCCAACTTGCCGCCCTCATCGTCTCTGAAAACAAGAAAACTAACGGAACAATCATCAATCTTCGTGGAATTGCGGTAAATACTTATCATACAGATTCAAATGGACTAGACAGAACAGGACAGTCGTACTGCGTGTCGCATGTCAATGAGACAAAGTTCGACAATTTTTGTCTATCCGATACAGGTGGCAACAACGTGAGACAGAGACTTGCTCTCGATTTCTTGTCCATGCAAAAGACGTATTTACCCTCCTCGTCGCTATCAATAGCACTAGAAAGCTTGTCTGTAAAAGAACACCACGTAAGCAATAATATGCTAAATGGGTATGTCTTTTGAATGTGTAGATTGGGAATGCTTGGATAGATGACGTTACTACTTATGAAGGGATTGATGACTACTTCTGGACACATGCCCTAAATTCTGATGAGACAATTGCAGGAATAAAGAAGTACTGTGACTATGCTACTGGGAATTACTCAGATGAGTGCAACAAGTATGAAAGCCAAGGAGGACGTGAAGTTGGTGATATTGACACATACAACATTTATGCACCACTTTGTCATGACAGCACTCAAAAATCTGGATCTACTGGTTCTGTAAGTCTCTAATTCTATTAAGTAAAGAATATATATATATATATATATATATATATATATATATATATATATATATATATATATATATATATATATATATATATATATATATAGCATGCAACTTTCAAAATGGCGTATATAGTTTCAAAATTTAGATAAAATGTATCCTACTAATTTAATTAGGGGCTAAATGACAGAAATAGCAAAGCACTTTTGTTTGTTTGTTTTATTATAGTATACTACTTTTGCTTCTATTTATCACTGCATTGAAATTCCAGTTTGTTTCTTATTAACGCATTGAACTTATTAGGTCATTGTACTTCGGCATATCTACCCAATTATAGCAATGAAAATTATTTTGTATTTGGATGATGTTGCCATAATTGGGAAGATTATTCAAAGTACAATGGTGTAGTAGGGAGAAATGGAAGTAGGACGCTACAATAAACACACCAATAATAGTACATTGCTATTTCTTGAAATTAGTTCTTTAACTAATTGGCCATAAAACTAATTATTACATCTAATTGATGTGTTGAACTAGGTCAAGAACTTTGATCCTTGTTCTGATTATTATGTCCACTCATATTTGAATCGAGCAGAAGTGCAAGAAGCTCTTCATGCCCGAAATACCTCATGGGCGCATTGCGGGTAACTTTTTTTCTCTAAAAATAGGACGCCTTTAATAAACAAATTAATGACAATGTGTTGCTATTTCTTGTATTCAACCCCTGATTTTATGGCAGCGGTGCTGGATGGACAGACAGCCCAACAACCATTCTTCCTACTATCACTCGGCTTATTGAGAATGGTATTAGTATCTGGATATATAGGCAAGTCCACCTACTCTACACACAATTGCATTTTTAACTTAATCTGGTAAGCTGTATATGGGTGTTTGTTTTTTACTTAACACCAAAAGAACGACTTAATAGAGAAAATATGGGAAATGAGGCTTCCCACATTAAGTCCTAATATTTTTACATACCCACCCTCGTTTATTTTTTCCTTGCATTTCCTGAAGTATGTCGTTAGTTTTTCAAATACTTTTAAACATCATTTATCGAGACGAGACTTAATACGGAAAAAGAAGTAACATGGCCTTAAATCAGTATATTTTACTCACAGAAAAGAAACTTGAATTCAATTCTTGACAAATTGGCAGTGGTGACACTGATGGAGTGGTCCCTGTAACATCCTCAAGATACTCTGTAAACACGTTGAAGCTTCCAGTAGAGACTACCTGGCGACCATGGTACTATAATAGAGAGGTATACAATATTTGAAACCAATTGAATAAAAAATAAATAGATAGAATAATAGTAAAACTTAACTAAAAATGTGTAGGTTGGAGGATATGTGGTAGGCTATAAAGGAGTTGTACTTGCCACAGTAAGAGGTGCAGGGCATACAGTCCCAAGCTACCAGCCAGAAAGAGTATTGACAATGATTTCATCATTCCTTAAGGGAAAACTTCCTCCTTCTTTGACATAATTAATTACCTTAAATGCCACTATCTAGTTTGTCAGAATCAAATAACTACAATAAGCAATGAATCTTGACCTTATGTAATTCTTTTAAGATGAAAAATTATCGATAAAATGAAGGGGATGAATATATCTAAATCTTGTGGTGCGGATTTAATGACTTATGAGGGTTCAAATTATCGTGATAAAAAATGGAACCCTCAAAGTTTCTCGACTAAAGTGGCCTGTTAAGCGAATTGCACCAAATCATATTTGAAAATAAAATTGTCATTTACAGCATGGAAACATGAAACTTTATATGCGATATTAAATATGTCTACTTGATAATTCCATCATGAACGGGTTAGAACCGGATAGGGGAAGCTCAGTCTGCTTTCGGTCTCGATTCTTTGCTTATTCCGGTTCCAGAACTAGGGACAAATGTTTTGACTGGAAAACCGAACAGAACCGGAACTAGAACCGGATAAGGGGAGTTCGGTCTGGTTTTGGTCTTGCATTCTTTTGCTTATTCAGTTACCGGTTATTTCGGTTCTGGTACGATCCGGTTCCCAAACAGTTACATTCCTACCGGTGTACATGCTTGATGCTTGCCACTGAGTAGAAAAAGGAGCAAAATTTTCTGGCGCTATAGGTTACTAATTGTTGTGCATAAGCTCTCGCAGTTTTTGTAAAGAAAGAAGGTACTTCAAATTTGACGATATATGCATCGGAAATTAACGAACTAAAACAAATTAATCAGATGTAAATCAATGATAACAACCTAGAACAATTAACATGATATAATAATGCACTTAGTTTTGGCAAAAGCTAAAATGTAGATAGCAAAAGTACAAAAGGAACGAAAAGGAAATGGATAATTACAAGAGCAGTGATGAAATTGTCTTTTTTTTTTTTTTTTTGCCACTTTCTCTCTTAACAACGACTCGTGGAGAGAAAATTGACCTTCGGTGATTGTTAAGAAGTTGGAAGGGAACCGACTGTTAAGAAGTTGGAAGGGAGAGGGAGTGGAAACAAAGTAGTGATGTTTTCAACTTTTCAGGGGATATTTATACTGATTTCGTAAGCTAACCAATTTTTAAAATTGTTTATAGAATTCATTCTTGATTTATTCTTTTAATTTTTTGAAATTATTCACATTATACATTTTAACCTTTTATTACAGGTCAAAATGGCATAATACAAACAATTTTAAAAAGTTCATGTGTAAATCAAACACAAAAATAAATTCAGTGACCAAATATAAATAATTTTAAAAGTTCGTTACTTTTTTCAAGTCATTATTCCTTTTTCTGATTTGAACAAAAGAGTAAATGCATGTATATTTTCTGGGTTGTAATATTTAGATAATAAAATTGTATGTATTTAAAAAAAATTGTGAAATAAATGTAACTTTATTTCATTGTTGGATTATCAGCTGTGTCACAACAAATTTGAAATTAATAAGAGTGTTTGGAATCCGTTATTAACTCATTTAACTGATGATACGATTTGAAGTTGAATTAATTAGTTTCTAATGTGTCACTAAAGTGACTTAGGTTAATGGTCATTTGATTATCTTTATTTGATAATTTATTGGTAAATAATATTTAAAGTAATTTTAAGAGACTCGATGGGAAATAAGTTATTAATATTTAGCCTTTAATATTTTAAGATAATATTAATGCCTTATTGTTTATTTTATCTATTAAGTTATAATAGCATTCATGAAAAAATTATGAAAGTAAAGCACATCTAATAATCTCATTGAGTACATTTAACATCATTTTTCGGTTAGACTTTATATATAAATATTGGATTTGTAAAACTCATGATATGATAAATGCTATTATAAAAAGGGCAAATTTTATAAAAGACACTAAGTTTTCAAAAAAAAAACATAAAAATAAATATTTGTTCGTTAATTTATGTTTGTCTGTTTATGTTCATTCGATTATGTTGGTTTAAGTTCATTCATGTATGTTTGTTCATTTAGAAGTATAAATACATATTTTTATGTTGTTTAAGTTCGTTCGGTTAGAAGTATAATATATTTTTATAAGTATAAATACATTTTAGAAGTATTAATACGTATGTTTACATCTTTAGAAGTATAAATACATGTTTTTTATGGTTTTTAGAAGTTTAGATATATTTTTATGTTTTTTAGAAGTATAAATATACTCTTTTATATGTTAAAATATGTTTTTCTAGAAATATAAATACAATTTTTTATGCTTTTAAAAGTATACATACATCTTTCAAGAGTATAAAAACGTAAAAATACATATTTATACTTTTTAGAAGTATACTTATAAAAAAGTACATTTTTAGAAGTATAAATACGCATGTTTACATCTTTAGAAGTATAAATACATATTTTTATGTTGGTTTAAGTTCGTTCGGTTAGAAGTATAATACATTTTTATAAGTATAAATACATTTTTAGAAGTATAAATATGTATGTTTACATCTTTCGGAGTATAAATACATATTTTTTATGTTTTTTAGAAGTATAAATATATTTTTATGTTTTTTTAGAAGTATAAATATACTCTTTTATATGTTAAAATATGTTTTTTTTAGAAATACAAATACAAATTAACCGGCAGAAGAACAAGAAACCACTCGCCCCTGTACATATATAACGGTCACAATGGTATTCTTGAAATTTGCTTGAATATGAATAACCCCCTTTGGTATTTTACGTGTACTCTTACATGAACCAGTACGCCTATGTGAACCTTTTTTCGGTATAGCTTTTGCCATATTTTATCATCTCATAAATTTGAGTCAGAGATATATGGATATATCCATTTATTTTATGTTTTTACAAGTATACATACATCTTTTTAGAAGTATACTTGTAAAAAATATTTCTATACTTCTAAAAACGTAAAAAATACGTATTTGTACTTTTAAAAAAATGTAGGGCAAATTCCAAAAAGACACTAAGTTTTAAAAATAATCGATTTTGACACTGCATTATTTTTTCCAATTAAGTCACTAAGTTTTCAATTTTTTCCAATTAACTTACTATGTTTTCAAATTTGTTTCAATTTTGACACCTTTGTATCACGTCAGCTGAAAACCGGGTTGACCGGTCACGTGGTCAATATTGAAACAAAATGAAAACATAGTGACTTAAATGAAAAAAATTGAAAACTTAGTGACTTAATTGAAAAAAAAACACAGTGTCAAAATCGAAATTTTTTGAAAACTTAGTGTCTTTTTTTGGAATTTGCCATTATAAAAATCAAGAGAGTATGAAAAAGAATTTGAAATATTAATATGGAAACAAAGCTATTGTGACTAATTGGATATATTTTTTTATTTTAATAAATCTAAAACAAATTGTATTGTATGTCCATTATCTTATATGTAAACATAAATTAGAAAAAAAAAACATACATTCAAAATTTTTAATAATATCTGAAATTTGAAAAAATTGTTCACATGGCATCTATTATGTCAAATCAACATAAACCTTCTTTCACCGGTCAAAAGGGTATACTGTGATTAATTTTAAAAGGTTCATGAGTAAATCAAACACAAAAATAAGTTCAGTGACCAAATGTGAACAAATTTAGAAGTTCGTTACCCTTAAAAGTCATTATACCTTGACCAAAATACATTAAAGGGAGAGCGAAAAAATACAAACACATTATAATTTACCGTACATGTCACAAAAAACATTAAGTTCCTAATTTTATTGGATTTTGACACTATGTTGTTTTTGTTTCAAATTAAACATTAAAATTTCAATTTTTTCAATCTTGGCTACTTAATTGGTTTTGTGATTGTCGTGGCTTTCGAAAGTAGCACAAGCTTGATGATGTGATGTTGACATGTCAATATTTGGTGGCATCAAATTTTTGGGTGTAGTATTGAAAAAAATATAGTAACTTCTATGATAGTTATTCAAAATATAGTAAATTTAGTGTAATTTAGTTTCATCATAAAAAACAAAAATTTCCAACACTATCTAACAAATAGATTCTATTAAATAATATTATAGTCATATCAATATTAATATATACACTAATAACAGAGTAATATAGTTATATCTAACAAAAATCACACACACATATATATATATATATATATATATATATATATATATATATATATATATATATATATATATATATATATATATATATGTGATTTTTGTTAGATATAGACTTTAAAGTAGTGAATAACTCGTATGTTCCTAGCTTTGAGTGTGAGTTATAAGGGTCAATGTTTCTAGTTATTCTTTGAGAAGAATAGTGTTGCGTTAGTGACGAAAAGAAGACCTCCAGTGGCTATGGTTTCTAACACTATGGAGCTCTCAGGTTACCTCTAATATGGAAAATCTTACACATCATTTTGCATGGAGAATGTGAATCATTGCCTTCAAAAAGCAAAAAGTAAAAGAAATAATTCATGTGAGACCCACATGAATAGTAATCAAATTCAATTTCAAATTGCAATTGAGTTTTGCACGTGGAAAATTCAAAACGATGATTCTTCAACAATTGCAGCAATTCAGGCGCACACATTTGATTTTCAACAATTACGGCGCACACAATTATTTTTTCAACATCTTCGGCAACGTTTTCGGCTGTTCATCCCTATATATAGGGATGCTCATATTGCAAACATTTTTCATCCAAAAAAAAAAACATTAATTTAATCCATGAGTGTTATATATACATATATATATATATATTGTGAGGCTCTATGTATTAAAAGAAAAAGAGAGATATATATATTTTCAGTTCCAGATCTTGTAACCTCCTCATTTTCTTCATATAGTGATTATCATCGGTTGTGCCCGTGGTTTTTTCCCGTAAGGGTTTTTCCACGTTAAATCCTTGTGTCCACATTTATTTTCTTTATCGTATTATTTTTGTTTATTGTCGATATTATTATACATAACAAGTGGTATCAGAGCCACGTTGTTTTCTATACTCATTCTCAATTTATTGAGTATTATATCGACATGGCTACTTTGAAATACGATATTTCATTGTTGGATCGAGATACAAGATTTTCATTATGGCAAGTAAAAATGCGAGCTGTATTGGCTCAGTTGGACCTTGATGATGCTTTGTTAGGCCGAGACAAAATGCCTGCGTCTTGGTCAGATGAAGAAAAGGATCGTAATGATCGTAAGGCTCTCTCTCATATCCATCTTCATTTATCTAACAATATTTTGCAGGAAGTAATGAAAGAAAGTACTGCCGCCGCTTTGTGGCTAAAATTGGAACAAATTTGTATGACCAAAGATCTCACAAGTAAGATGCACCTTAAACAAAAATTATTTTCGCTTAAGATGCAAGAAGGTGGATCGTTGCTGGATCATCTTTCGACATTTAAAGAGATCATCACCGATCTTGAAGTTATGGAGGTAAAATATGATGAAGAGGATTTGGGTTTAATTCTTTTATGTTCTTTGCCTAGTTCTTATTCAAACTTTAGAGATACCATATTATATAGTCGTGATACTTTAACACTTCACGAAGTTTATGAAGCTGTGCATGCAAAAGAAAAGATGAAAGATATGGTATCCACTGAAGGTTCAAGTTCTAAAGGAGAAAGTCTGGCAGTTCGTGGCAGACCAACAGATAAGAATGATTCCAAAGGCAAGAACAAAAGAAATTCTAGAAGCAAATCTAGACCCAGACGTTCCAAGTCATGCAACTATTGCAAAAAGGAAGGACATGATATCTCTGAATGTTACAAGTTGAAAAACAAGGAGAAAAGAGCTGCTAATCAAAACCCCAAACCAAATCAAGATGATGAAGGAAAAGCTACTTATGCTGCTAAAAATAATTCTAATGGAGATGTTCTTATAGCTTTTGCAGGAATCCTAAAAACCAATGATGAATGGATTCTTGACTCAGCTTGTACTTTTCACATGAGTCCAAACAGAAGCTGGTTTACAAATTATCAACCTATAGAAGGTGGCTCCGTATTGATGGGTGATAATGCACCATATAAAGTCACTGGAATCGGTTCAATTCAAATCAAGATGTTTGATGGTGTTGTCAGAACTTTGTCTGATGTTCGACACGTTCCAGGTTTGAAAAGAAACCTTATTTCTTTAAGTACTCTTGACCTTAAAGGGTACAAATATTCCGGTGAAGGTGGAGTTTTAAAGGTTTCAAAAGGCGCTATGATTGTCATGAAAGCCGATATCAAATCAGCAAACCTGTATCATCTTCGGGGTACAATAGTAATAGGTAATTCAAATGTTACTTCAAATTCATCTTCTATTTCTGATACTACTAATCTATGGCATATGCATCTTGGGCATATGAGTGAACTTGGTTTAACAACATTAAGCAAAAGAGGATTGCTTGATGGCCAATGCGTTGGCAAACTGGAATTCTGTGAACATTGTATTTTTGGCAAGAACAAGAGGGTAAAATTTAACACCTCAGTACATACTACAAAAGGCATTTTGGAGTATGTACATGCTGATTTATGGGGACCATCTCAAGAAGCATCACTAGGAGGTGCTCGTTATACGTTGACAATTATTGATGATTATTCAAGAAGAGTTTGGCCATATTTCTTGAAGCTTAAATCTGAAGCATTCTCTGCATTCAAAGAATGTAAAGTCATTGTGGAAAACCAGACCGGTAAGAAGGTCAAAAAGCTTCGCACAGATAATGGTATGGAGTTTTGTTCAAATGAATTTAATTCATATTGTAAACTAGAAGGAATTGTTAGACACTACACCGTTTCTTACACATCTCAACAAAATGGTGTAGCTGAACGTATGAACAGAACCATTATTTCAAAAGCCCGTTGTATGTTATCTAACGCAGGATTATCTAAGCGTTTTTGGGCAGAAGCTGCTTCTAGTGCATGTTATCTAATTAACATGTCACCTTCTATTCCACTTGATAAAAAGACTCCTATTGAGGTATGGTCTGGCTCCCCAGCAAACTATTCAGATTTAAGAATTTTTGGTTACCCTGCTTATGCTCATGTTGATAATGGAATGCTCATGTTGATAATGGAAAATTAGAGCCCAGAGCAATTAAATGTATCTTTCTTGGTTACAAGTCTGGTGTGAAAGGATATAAGTTATGGTGTCCTGAAACTAAAAAGGTCGTGAATAGTATAAATGTAGTATTTAATGAATCAGCTATGCTACATAAAGGTTCTCCTACTAATATTCCTGTTGAGAGTCAACAAAAGACAAGTGTGTAGGTGGAGCAATCTGTTGACTTAGAACATACACCAGAAAAAGAAAACTCTATTGATCAAAATCAATTAGTTGAGCAAGAGTCTTCTACTCCTACTCCTACTCACCAACCACAACGTTCTATAGCAACTGATAGACCTAGGAGGGTCATTCATCCTCCCAAGAGACTGATAGAAGAAGCAAATATTGTTGCTTATGCTTTAAACGTTGCTGAAGAAATTGAAGGTATCAAAGAACCTTCAACTTACAAGGAAGCCATTACTTCAGAACATTGCAACAAATGGATAACTTCCATGCATGATGAAATGGAATCTCTTGAAAAGAATGGCACTTGGGAGTTGGTGAAATTACCAAAAGAAAAGAAGCCTATCCGCTGCAAATAGATTTTCAAAAGAAAAGAAGGTATTACTCCTAATGAGGAAGCAAGATTTAAAGCAAGGTTAGTTGCTAAAGGCTATAGCCAAATTCCAGGCATTGGTTTTACTGATGTCTTCTCTCCTGTTGTTAAGCATAGCTCAATTCGTACTTTACTTAGTATTGTTGCCATGCATAACTATGAGCTTGAGCAGTTAGATGTCAAAACTGCATTTTTACATGGTGAATTGGAGGAAGATATTTATATGGAGCAACATGAAGGCTTCATTATCCCTGGAAAAGAGAACTTAGTATGTAGATTGAAGAAATCTCTTTATGGGTTAAAGCAATCCCCAAGGCAATGGTATAAGAGGTTTGACTCTTTTATGCTATCTCATAATTTTAAAAGATCAGATTATGATAGTTGTGTTTATTTTAAGTCAGTCAATGGTTCATCAATATATCTGCTTCTTTATGTTGATGATATGTTGATTGCTGCAAAGATAAACTAGAGATAGAAAAACTGAAAGCACAACTAAGCAAAGAGTTTGAAATGACGGGCTTAGGTCCAGCCAAGAAAATTCTTGGTATGGAAATTACTCGTAACAGACAGCATGGAAAACTGTGACAATTGTAAATTTTGGTCAACAAAAGTCAACTGTAGTCAAACGAAGCGTACGTTAATTTATATGTTGAAAAGTTATTTTCCATAACTTTTGCGATGAAATATTAACATTATAATACTTCGTATGCTAAATCAAAACAATTAGCGATTAAAAGTCGAAAACGCGAACAGCAATCTACTATAGCGTAAAAATTCGAAAATCGTATAATTATTATTTTGAAAATAATAATACTCATAAAACAATCTACTTGTCAATACGAAATTTTCGATATATAGAACGTCGAAAACGGAGTTCGTATGTGAAAGTTATAACAATTAAACCGCTGTAAACGGATAAATGTACACAGGGTTTGGACTCGAAATACAAAATGTGGTTCCTTAAACATCAAATATGAAATAACAATTCATATGATAAGTAACGAAATAATATCTAGTATTTAATTTCAAAGCTAAATGCAATTTCCGGTAAAATGCCGAAAATCGCGAAATCGGAAGTATACTGCGCTTAAACGCGTATTCCGGCACCCAACGAGTTATAATTCAATCAAAATAAATATTTGACAATGTTTTTATACAAAATAATTATTTAAAACTTCGTTTCATCAAAATCTCGCGAAATTTCACTAAAACGTTATACTATTTTATAAAAATCACACATTTTTATAAGTACATTGCTATTTTTATAAAAACTAACCCACCCCACCCACCCCCTTCCCAAATAGGCTGTGTAATATCCCATTCTTGGGATATGTGTTTTATGTTTTAACATTTTGTATAAGTAAAAGGTGTTTTGTTCATTTATAACATGTTGATGGTGTTAATGTGGTGATTATTGCGGGAAAGGACCAAATTGTAAGAATTTTAGTAAAAAGGGTAAATTTTGCCTAATGGTCAAACTAGGTGTCGGGTTTGTTTGATTTGTTACGTATATGTTAGACCATCTTGTCAATAACTATGTTGTGAAATTAAGGGGTTTAAGTGTAAAAACCCAAACTTTATGATATATATGGGTGTAATTAATAATTATGTAACTAGAGGGGCCAAAAATGTCAAAGTAGCACATTTAGACCTATGTATATGAGAAAATCAGGATTTCTTCTCATAAATGAACATCTTGAGTGTGAAAGAATGTTCTAGAGTCTTAGGAATCAAAAACAATTCCCGTATTTACATATCTTGCAACGGTGTTCGAATGATCCCTGGAGATTGAACCGTTGGATTGTCGTGAAATTTGGACAGAAGCTTCAGGAGATGGATACGAAGGTTTTGACCGGAGGAATTTAAATTCTAATGTCTTGAAGTCGAGATATAGGCTCGCGATCGAAACTGCAGAATTGAGGTAAAATTGTGTTTTTCACACTGTGTTGTAAAAATCGTTATAAATTCTAGGATTATCGGTTTTGATGTGAAACCAGTGTCATATTCTCAGAAATTGAGTCTAGTAGTTTTATCCAGAATGGTTCAAAATATGATTCGGCCTCTTACATAGGTCAAATAAGAGTTTTTCACAGATTAGTCCAATGCTGACAGATTTGAGACAGCCTTGATATGCAATCTTTCAAAAATCATAGTAAATTGTGGAGATATCCGTTGGGGTTGATATTGGTGTCCCTAGAAAGGTAAAAAGGAGTAGTTTTCTATAAAATTGAAATCGTTATATATAAATGCTTCTAGGTTGAGTGAAACATATCAATAGCAGGGGACAAATTCTTGGGTAAAACGGGGTTAATTTCTAAGAAAGTCGATAATAAAGTTATCGCTTTCAAGTGTACGAATTAGGTTTTCAAGAGGGTGTATACATATGATTTATAAATGTGGTTAAAAACCTAATGTAGGTTTATATTTGTCAAGGAGTCTGGACGACACCGTGTTGTACGAGCAACGGAGCTACTTGACCCTGTTTATATCGAGATGAGTAACTTTACTCAGTTTAGACCGGTGTTTGTTTTTTTGTTATGTTTTGGTGCTCATACATGTATTGAATTGATATTAGATAAATATTGCCTTAATGCACAATAGCATGGTTGATATTGAAAGGTGAAACAGGTGTATAACTAGGAGTAGATAACTCTAGTTATTAGTGATAAAGTCTTGAATGGATATAATACATTGGTGTTTTTCCATATGGTGTTCTATTAGTTGCGTGAGGATTTCATTGCAACTAACGGTGAAACTAGAAACTGGTGACAATTTGGTGTATCTAAATATTGGTGATAGGTCTTCGGGTTGGTGAAAAGCCCAAGATCATCTGGTGAATGTTTACATTATCGGTGACAGTTTATTATTGATCATGATTACGCTAATGACGACTTTGGTGTTATGTTATATTTCATTGGTGTTGTTCTTCAGGTGACAAGAGAATCGTGATATCATATAGATGTGGTTTGGCTTGATATGTTTTTCTTGTAGATTTACATTTAGTTGTAGTAGAGTTATTCACTAAGCGTTTTCGCTTACGATGTTTTTATTATGGTGTTTTGTAGGAAATAGGTGTAGTAACGCCCGGCTAGATCGTGGAACGATCTGAAGGTATCCACTTGTCTCTTCCCAGACATCGAGTATTGTATTTGTAAAGTCAAATTTGTACAGTTTTGTTAAAATATTGTAAATACTCGATGTTGGTTTTTAGGGCGTTACAGGCTGCCCCATGGGGGACAAGCCAACACATCAAGATCTTTCTTTTTAGTTTTATAATATTAGGCCTTAAAAGGCTATGATTTTATAATTGGAAAAATTAAGACTTATGCTTCCAAGAACTAAACTAGCCATTCATTTGAAACTAACACATTTCACCACTCTCTTTCTCTCCTCTCTTCTTCCTTGCTCACGGCTCACAACCCAAATCACCATCTCCATTTTCAAGTTCCATTTTCAAGCTCATTTCACAAGTTTAAGAGGTAAGCTTCACATATCTTTTGATTTTAAACAACATAACACAAGTTTACACCTTTTACACACACTAACATCCATCCATATCCATTGGATATTAGTTTTGTCCAAGGGTCTTTGAGCTCCAAACTTCATCATCTTCAAAGATCTTGCAAGTATCCTTGGTAAGTTATGATCATCTAGTGATTTAAGTTCTAAATACTTTCATTTACTCTTTTACACACACATACTCACGAAAATCCATTGGATAATAGCTTTTTCCAAGGGTCCTCCGGGTCTTAGAACCAAAATCTTCAATCTTCTTCCAAGAAACCTTAAGATCAACCACTCAAGGTGAGTTCATACCCCTCATTTTCATGTTTTCAAACCTTTTTGGAGGAGAATACAAGTTCTTTTACTATAAATGTTGTTTTATTCAAGTTTATATGTGGTTAAATGTTATATATCTTGATTTACACAAGTTTATAAAGTTAATATTTGTGTAAAAATGCTTTTGACATGAAATATGGTTAGATCTTTGTAAGATGTTCATAATGATATATAATATGTTTGTATAAAAGTTACTAAACTATAAATAAAGTGTGTGAAAATGTTAGATCTTGGACAAAAATGTTATAAAGATAAACTTGGCATGAAATATGGGTAGATCCATGAATTATGAACACTTTGACATATTAAGTTGTGTAAAAGTTACAAAACTACAAATAAAGTATACAAAAAAAACACTAGATCTTGAATAAAAACGTTATAAAAACGAAAACTAGTAAAAATTACGTTTTTATAAATAAAAGCACTATTTACTAGCAAAAATGGTTATAATCAAGTTATTATACATTCTTGTAAGAATTACCTCAAAAGATGATATTTATAATCTTTTGAATAAGTCATTTCGCTATCGTTCGTAAAAATAAGGTTATTACGACGCAATTATTAAAAATAGACTATTATAGGAATAGTTTATGAACACAAGGTTATATTGACGCTTAAACTTGACAAAAATAATTATATAAAATTATATAATTATTAAACATTACTATATTATCATGGGAAAAATGATAATGGATAATTTCAAGAGTTTATATATACAAATCGTACGTAAACAAGTTGATTGGAATATATACATTTTGTGAGATGAATCTTCACAGTACTTTTTCAAGTACCTACTATAAGTCCTGAACTTTTATAACCAGAGTCTCGGTAAGAGAGCGCGATATTTGAGTATAGATCTATACGGGGCTTGACAACCCCGCACCTGAGCTGCTAGCTACAGCTTGACCGGCAGGTCTGAGGTGTCCAAATGTCTAACATTCCGACGCCTGAAGAACGTCGCAGCAGGCCAACTAGTCACAGTATGGTTATATGGTATCTCACATGGGAAAATAATCAACTTAATATTTTCATACATTGTTTACGTGGGAATATACATTTCAACGAAAGTTCACTACAGTTTACATAATTGCATTTAGTCTTTGGGATTTAAAGACTTGAACATTTTATGAGAAAATATTGGATTTTCTTGGTTTTCTACACTATCGTTTACAAACAAATGACATTTTTTATACAAAAATCTTATGAACTCACCAACTTAATTGTTGACACTTTTTTTCAACTACTTGTATTCTCAGGAAATTGATAAGGTAAACCTCAGCGCGATTCGAAGAGACGTTACGACGTCGTTTTTGTTCATTTTGAAATCATTTGTAATTGTAATTGAAACACGCAACTTTTAACGATGTAACATTTGCAATTATTTAATGATGGTTGTTTGATTGGATTTCACTATTGCGTAACTTTGTTATGATATTGTTCATGAAGTCATCCACCCTTGAACTATTCCGCCAATACGGTTTGAGGGTGTGACAAAAACTATACCTAAGTCAAAAGAGGTATATTGAGAAAGTTCTTCAAAGATTCAACATGCATAAAGCCAAGCCAGTGAGTACTCCGTTAGCTGCACATTTCAAACTGTCTTCAGCATATTGTCCAAAGACAGATAATGAAATTAACCACATGGCGAAAGTTCCGTATTCTAGTGCAGTTGGTTCTCTAATGTATGCCATGGTATGTTCTCGCCCTGATTTATCTCACTCTTTAAGTGTTGTTAGCAGATATATGGCTAACCCAGGAAAAGAGCATTGGAAAGCTGTTCAATGGATTCTTAGATATTTATGCGGTACTTCTAATGCATGTTTACAATTTGGAAATTCTGGTGAATGACTGGTTGGTTATGTAGATTCTGATTATGCTGGAGATTTAGATAAAAGAAGATCTTTGACAGGTTATGTCTTTACCATTGGTGGATGTGCTGTGAGTTAGAAGGCAAGTCTACAGACTACTGTTGCCTTATCCACAACTGAAGCAGAATATATGACAATTTCTGAAGCTTGTAAGGAAGCTATTTGGTTAAGAAATTTATACGGTGAACTTTGTGGAGACACATCTCCCACAAAGATTTTTTGTGATAGTCAAAGTGCTATTTATCTCACAAAAGATCAAATGTTTCATGAGAGAACGAAACATATTGATGTACGTTATCACTTTATTCGAAATGTTATTTCCAAAGGTGATATTCAAGTTTAAAAGATTAGCACTCATGACAATCCAGCGGATATGATGACGAAGCCGGTTCCAGCAACGAAGTTTGAGCTTTGCTCAAGCTTGGTTGGTATGACAATCTAATTCTAAGGATTGTCGGCACACGATGATTTTATAATGAGGAGTTCTACAAGTGGAAATTCGTCTCAAGGTGGAGTTGTTTGATTACTTATTGCTTTTAAAGTCAAGGTGGAGATTGTGAATCATTGCCTTCAAAAAGCAAAAAGGAAAAGAAATAATTCATGTGGACCCCACATGAATAGTAATCAAATTCAATTTCAAATTGCAATGAGTTTTGCACGTGGAAAATTCAAAACGATGATTCTTCAACAATTGCAGCAATTCAGGCGCACACATGTGATTTTCAACAATTACGACGCACACAATTATTTTTTCAACATCTTCGGCAACGTTTTCGGCTGTTCATCCATATATATCGGGATGCTCATATTGCAAACATTTTTATCCAAAAAAAACATTCATTTAATCCATGAGTGTTATATATACATAGATATATATTGTGATGCTCTATGTATTAAAAGAAAAAGAGAGATATATATATTTTCAGTTCCAGATCATGTAACCTCCTCATTTTCTTCATATAGTGGTTATCATCGGTTGTGCCCGTGGTTTTTTCCCGTAAGGGTTTTTCCACGTTAAATCCTTGTGTCCACATTTATTTTCTTTATCGTATTATTTTTATTTATTGTCGATATTATTATACATAACAGAGAAGGGCTCTAATTGAATTGGCAAAGAAATCAGATTAATGAAATGGGTCCATTTGTTTCCTTTATCGCTTTGATGTCACATATATACTAGGGAATGGTTACACTTAGATGGTGTGTTGTACTGTGTTCCAAATATCACGACTTTACTTCTCGATTGTCAACTCCTAAGTCCTAACCATCAACCTATTCTTCGTCGATTATGATCGGACCCCTTACGATGTTTTCACTTGTGGTTGGAGGCTGAAGGATTCGAGGATATGGTGCTAGATTCTTAGGGGTTACCAACTTTGGGGGTCTCTAATTGATGGGTCTTTTTAAAATAAAGCTTCGACGTCTAAAAAGCAAGAGTAGGATGAATTTTGATCAATGGAGCGCTTTGATCTAACACAACATGCGAAGATTAGGTGGGGCATTTGAAGGTGATAGAAATTCTAAGTATTTTCATGGAATTCATCATTATAAAAAGAAGGAAACAAGCAACTCGAGGTACTATGGTACGCAGAACTTGGGAGTTGGATCAGGTGCATATGAAAAGTGAGCTTCTTATGTACTTCTCGCAAAAATTCGGCCCTTCTATTCACAATAAGCCATGAATGTTGTTCGAGTTCTCCATAAACTTGGCATGGATTAGATGCATGCTTTCGACTTTGGTTTTTTTCTAAGGACAAGATAAAGCGATCCGTTTGGGCATGTGATGGCGATAAAGCATCATGTTATGAGGGTTTATGTTTAAATTCATTAAGTGATTTCGGAATATTCTTGAAGAATATTGTAGCAGTTATGAACCACTTTTAATCAACGAGTATGATTCCTAAGGGTTGTAACGTGTCTTTTATTACTTTATTTCTCAAAATTAGTGTGTAATGTCCGAAATTTCACAACCAATTTTTTTATTTTTAAAATAAAGTTTAAATGCCAAAAACCATCTCAGACATCGTAAAAACTCATTGTTTAATTTTCATACGGGCTACCCTCGTTCCACCAACACATAAGAAATTATACGAATAAGAAATTATACGAATAAGAAATCAACAAACAAGACTATACTAGTCTAAGCACGCAACCTTATCCTAACGACTCTTAGACTACCTACGCATGCAATGTCACACATAGTATAGTGAGAAACTCACCTGAATCGTAAATCTGAAATACACATGTGATCGACTCCTCAAACACTCGGCAACTCAACCTTCTAAATCATCATTAGGTATAACTTAGTGACCCAAACCAACAACACATTTTAAATCAATCAAAGTTTGACCAAAAGTCAAACTGATCAAAAAGTTAACGGTGAAAGTCAAAGTCAACCGTCGAGCTTCGTGCCACAACCATAACTCTTCGTGCCATGAAGAGGTGCTATCCAGAAATCTACAGAAATGAGAGCTTGGGCATGCTCTCTTCTTTGGGTCAAAAGCTCCAGAAATGATTTAAAAGTGACTTGGTGGCCTAGAGTTTCCCCAACTCCAAGAACAACATTCATAATGGACCACAAATACCATAACACAACCCTAACTACTAGATCTAGCCATAAAACACATAATGTTTACAACTTTACCACTTAAAAGATCCAAAACGTGGAGAAAATGTTGGACCCAGAGTGGAGCTTGCTTTCTTCTTCTCCAAGGAACCTTCCAAAGCAAGAAAATAGGCTATTATCACAAATGGAGGCTAGGGTTTCCTTTTAGGGTTTCTCTGAGGATGGAGGCTGATGAAAGGGACAAGGCATGGGAGTTAGTGCCCTTAAACGGTTAGGTAACCTTTTTTCCCGTCTACTTAATCCAACGAGGTAGATAACGTTTACCAATTACATCCAATGTAACCTCTAAAGTTATGGGGTCCTTTACATAACATTTGTTTGATTGGCATGTTGGATCCCATCTATGCCTCGGGTCTCTATTGCTTAAGTAACATTTTTCACAAAAGATTCCTGATCAAATCATCTTACTTGAGAAACGTGTCGAATTGACAAAAACCTAGAAGTTAGGTAACCTTTTTCCCATTGGAAACCGCAAAACCACTTCGGCTATCATAAGCCACATCCAAGAGGTTAGGTAACATTTTTTCTGCAAGACCTCACAAATAATGCACAAGTGCTTTTCAAAAGGACGACATAGATTTGCATTTTGAAAAAGGGATTTCAATGTTTTACAATTCTAGTTTTGAAACATTTAGGTATACGTATATTACATGCATTGAATGAACATGGTACTTATTATCTTATTTTGAAAAATTAAATTTCTCATCATATGGTTCTTTTAGTTTCATAGAATCTTCATTTTACAAATTAATGACTTGTACTCAATTTGTAACTAATATCTTATATTAAAGTTTGAGTTGGAACGCAATAAGAACAATTCCTTAAAAAACCAAATTTCTTAAAATTTGATTGTTTACAAAACAAGCACCATCATGAAATTTTGAAAAAAATTATTTTTTATTTTTATAATAAATCAAAAAAAAATTCTCCAAAATTATGGATTTTTAAGGGATCGTTTTAGAGATTATATTAATAAGTTCGTAAGTAAACTTTTTTGAAAATAAGTTTTTTATGTGTTTTTTAAGTAAAAAACCCACCAAATTAGCAAAAAATGTCTATGATCCAAAAATATTAAAAACCAAAATATATTTTATGATTCAAACTGTTATGAACAAATATTTTTATGAATCAAAACTTATTATAATTAAAAAATTTGAAAAATCAAACTTTTTATGATCAAATTTTAAAATGATCTAAAAATGTGTCTTAATTTTTGGATCCTTACGAGATTCAAAAATGTTATGAATCAAAATTTTATATAAACAACTTTGATATCCAAAACTTAAACTACTACAAAAACGTTTTAATGACACATAAACTATAACATATAAAAATATGTCATAAAAATCGGGAAAATGACTTATTAGGGTAACCAACTAGTTGATTTGTTCACGTTTAGTCACTTTCTTTTTTTCGTGCTTTATTTGCCATTGAACTATCTATTTTGTTCATGATACATCCTTACGACCTGTAATAGCAGGTTACAGCCTAATTGACATCTATTTTGTTCACATTTGGTCACTTTCATTTTTTATTCGTGCTTTATTTGCCATTAATTTAATTTATTTTTCCATTTTTAATTTATTTTTTTATTTTTATTCATGCAGATCTGAAATGACTATTTTGCCCTTTTTAGTTTATTTTTCCATTTTTATTACATTTTAAGGATTTTTTATTAATGACTTTTAATTAAAAATAAATAAGAAAACAACCCACCACCGCCTCTCTCTCTCTCTCTCTCTCCGTCTCTCTCAATTATTAAGGATTTTTATTAATGGCTCGTCTGATTTAATCCAAGAAGTTTTTCGTAGCATGCTTAGTTGGTTGAATCGTTGGCTTGTAACGGTGGAGGTGGATTGTCGGGGCAAAACAACTTTGAATGTGTATTTTTGTTTTCAATGTTTGTTTTTGCACAGATCGGGAAACTTCTGATTGCAACATTCTAATTCGATAGGTTTGGAGTGCTCTTCCTCTCATCATCTTTGTCCAGATCTTTGTTGTAGATGGTGGTGATGTCTGTGTTTTTAGTTGCAAAGTGCGTATGTGTGTGTGTGTGCTTAGTTGCAAAGAGAGAGAGAGAGTGTGTGTGTGTGTGTGTGTGTTTAGTTGTAGGTTTTATTAATTGAGAGAGACAGAGAGAGAGAGGCGGTAGTGGATTGTTTTCTTATTTATTTTTAATTAAAGTCAATAATAAAAAATCCTTAAAATGTAATAAAAATGGAAAAATAAATTAAAAATGGCAAAATAGTTATTTCAGATCCGTACGAATAAAAATAGAAAAATAAATTAAAAATAGAAAAATAAATTAGATTAATGGCAAATAAAGTACGAATAAAAAGGGAAAGTGACCAAATGTGAACAAAATAGATGTGAATTAGGCTGTAACCTGCTATTACAGGTCGTAAGGATGAATCATGAACAAAATAGATAGTTCAATGCCAAATAAAGCACGGAAAAAAAGAAAATGACTAAACGTGAACAAATCAACTAGTTGGTTACCCTAATAAGTCATTTTCCCCATAAAAATCTACTATACTTTATGGTTTACGATACACATAAATGTATATCATAAATAAATGTCTGAAATAAAATAAATGTATATCATAAATGTATATCATAAATAAATGTATATCATAAATAAATGTCTGAAATAAAATAAAAATCGAACTCTTTTCGTTTTCCCAAAAATTTGAAGACGAGTTCCATTTTTTTCGCTCTTTCACGCAAACCTAACTCTTCCCTTGGAGTCTCACCCTCAATATCGCCTCCCAAATCAAAGACGATTTCCCTTTTTTTCACGGGCTACATTGCCAATCCTTCTCAGGTCATCCTCCCTCTCTTCTCATCGGCTAGGGTTCCATTGACATGTTCAACTTCTACCCTCGTCCCATCGTCTACCAAAGCCAACACTCAAAGATTGAATGATGATATTAGGAGCATCTCCTTGCCCTCGTCTGCCCTGCTCGATCTGACCTTATCTACTCTCTTACGACTTTCTTCGATATTGGTGAAGGTCCATGAATCGTCGGTAACGTTAACATTTTTTCTGCTACTTAATCCTCCTCTCCGTCCATTTCTCTCTCTCATCTTTCTTCTCTAATTTTGATTATTGATTTCTTTTTGTTTCTGCCTTCAATTTTGATTCAGATTTTGTGATGAACATCAAGAGAATTGATTGCTTTATTTCAGTTGAAGATACCTGTGGTTCAGGTTGAAACTAAAGACATGTTAATTCTACGTTATTTTTGTGAACAACTGATTTCATTCTGATAATAGTTGTATTTGAGTGTGCCTGGGCGTCTGTGATTTAAATTTTAAGGAGAGAGTGAATCTGAGTTGATTGGTGTGGGAGATGGTGTTGCAACGCGATCCTGTGTTATTTCATATTTGATAAAAAATCAGAGTAGAGGATTTATTCATCTGTATCATTAGAAAAATTATTGAACCATGTAATCCATTTTTAGGGCCAAAGAGATTTATTTCTAGTGAAAGTGAGTTGTTCTTTTTAGATATGAATGTTGAACAAGCCAATCAAGGAAGAAAGCTAACACTGATATATACTAAAATGCTTACATTTTACATGTATTATCTTTACTTGTTGGAACAAATTGTTAGATGCCTACTACAAGTGAAAGAGGGAAAAAGGCTAAAAGACAATGGATGCGATAACCGGGGAAAATCTCAAAGTAGAAGGTATTTGTTTGGTTGTAAAAATTTTAGAATGAATAAAAGGTCAAATTTGTCATTTGCACCTCCATACTCATATCCACTTGGAGGGAATATCTATGATTTGAAGTAAAGTGAAACTAAAATAAATTCCTTAATAGTTAGCTGGCATATGCATAGGAATAATTATATGTTCATGAGCAGTCATTTGAGATTTGGGCCACTTATTGATGCTGTTTTATCAAGGATGTTGTTGCATCATTAAAGATTATTATGAATTAATGTGACTCTTTCTTAGATGTATATATGTACTTTAATTCGTCATGCTCTGGTTATGCTTTTCATGTCAGATGATCAATGATCTACATGAACCAACGAGACAAAATCTTCATGCGAGACAACAAAAGTACCGATGGTGGTGCAAGTGGTGGAGCAGGTGGCGGCGGTGGAGGTAGAAGTTGGGGTAGACGAATAGTAACAATATTTTGATATAATTAAAATGTTTTTTATTTTGTATTTGACATTTGACATTGTGATGTGGAAATAGATTGGATTGGTATTAATGATATTTTGTTTTATATAAATTAAATTTAACGTGTGATTTAATTTTAATATTATATATATATATATATATATATATATATATATATATATATATATATATATATTCATAAATTTATGACACGTAATGTATATTGTAAATGTATGTCAGAAATTTATGAGATACAAATGTGTGTCATCTTTTATTGATGACAGAGGCATCAATGACACATATTTGTGTGTCATCTGTGCCATTTAATAATGAGTGTCATTAAAGGCCATTTTTCTAGTAGTAATGATTAAAAAGTTCTATGAATCAAAACATATTATTTTCTAAATGATATCATTCTTAAGCCTAATGATCAAAAACTTGTTATGATCCAAGATCTAAAACTTGTTATGATTAATCAGCCGAATAATCCAAAGCGAGTTAAAAAATATAATAAAAATGAGTTTTAAACGAAAAAAGATGAAAATAATTGAAAAAACTCAGAATAACAATAAAAAAACTAAAATAAACGTATAAACTAAATAAAACTAGAAATAAAAATGAAAAACTAAAAAAAACGTATAAAAAAAACTAAAAATAAAAATGAAAAACTAAAATCAAGTATATTAAAAGCGAAAAATATTTAAAAAATAAATAAAAACAAAAAAAAAATATAATCGGCTAAATTATGTTGTATAGACATGCGTAACTTGTGATTATATCCTCGAGTCTGTATTACGTTTCATGGATGAGCGCCAGATACTATTGTGTCAAATCCAATAATTATGTTTGACGTCATTGCCCTTGACGGAATGAGTGGACAAGAATTTGTTAAGTATCTGGAGCCCTAATCTGAACCGAATGGAGACATTGTTACCAGAGAAGATCAGCGGCCCGTAGCAACCAGTAACACCTAGGCAAATGCGGTTGGTGGAGCTGAGCTTTAGAAGGGTCAATATCCTTGTCCGAGGAATACTCTTCGATGCGGTTGGGCAAACCGAAGCGAGATCGACAGATGTAAAGTACGTATCATGAGTCAGTGGCATTGCTTATTTTCTTAGTCCACTTCAAGAGATTAGTAGTTCGGTTTGAATCGAAGTCTGTAGGACTGAGGAAGCAGCCTCGCTCCGGTCCGGAATTTGGAGTAGAGTTTCCGCATGGGTTGGATGTGGACAATATAGATGCTGATAAAAGGGAGAAGCTACTTCAGAAGTGAAGTGTCCACTTGGAATAATTTCATATGTCTGCAGCTCTCAGAAAGTTGAACATCCCAACTTGTTCCATGACTTGTCCTATCAGCTGGCCTATTGAAGAAAGCAAAGCTATAAGATTGGCCATCATCTCAATTAGACCCCCTTGCAATAAATATTGTAGATTTGTATAGCATTGTTTACCATTAATCTCAAAACATAAAATCTCTCTAGTTCCACAGTAGACGTAGCTTGATCAGTCTAGGTAGAGTGAACCACTTTAAATCCTTCTTTTCTTTGTTTGGGTTGTGTTTGTTCTTGTTGTTTTTTAGCTGGGATTAAATCGTGTAGTAAGTACCCCTGATCGAAGTCCTTAGTCTGGTATCAGAGCTATATCCGAAGAAGGGAAGATTAAGATTGATAGGTTTGAAGGTCCCGATTGGCTTTTGGAGAATGCATATAGAATATTACTTGTACCAAAAGAAGCTACACGTGCCCTTGATCGGAGAGAAAGCTGAAGGCATGAAGCAGATCGAGTGGGATCTGTTAGATTGACATGCCTTTGGAGTCGTCTGGTTGTCATTTGCAAAAATGTTGGTTACAACATTCTGGGAAGACAACTTATGCGTTGATCAAGGCCTTGTCTAACATGTACGAGAAACACTCAGCTGTAAATAAGGTGTTCTTGATCAGATAGTTGATCAATATGAAGATGTAAGAAGGTGGGTCTATGGCAGACCATGTTAATAAGTTCAATTCAATCATATTGAGACTGATATCGATAGAGATTGACTTTGAAGACAAAGTTTAGGCATTGTTATTGTTATCTGACTTCTAGAAAGTTGGTATGGTATGGTGATTGCATTCTATAGTGCATCAGGTATGTAGAAGCTTATGTTTGAATGCATTCACGATTTGATCCTCGAAGAGGATATCTACAGAAGATATTGTAGGGGAGTGCTAAAGCAGTTTGTTGAGCATAGAAGAACGAGGAAGAAGGGCCAACCAAGGTAGTGGTGGTAGCAAGGGAAGAAGTAAATCAAGGAGGAGAGGAAATTCCAGAAGCAAAAGGACATTGTGTGCTGGAACTGCAAAGAAAGTGGTTACTTTAAAAACCAGTGCCTAGAGCCCTCCGAAGGCAATACGAGGAATGAGGTAACTGTGGCAGAGGACTGTGGTGACGCACTTATCTGTTGCGTAAAAAGTTCTGTGGAGTCCTGGATAATCGACTCAGGTGCCTCGTTCCATGCGAGCCATATATTGGTGAGACGTAATGCAAAACTTCAGCCATTACAACAACAAGGTCAGGCTTGCAGACGATCAGAGCCTAGATATCACCGAGTGGGGGGTGTTATTCTCCTTACGAGTTTGGAGATGAAGTCGACTTTGAAAAATGTCAAGTTTATTCCAAATCTCAAGCGAATGCTGATATTCATAGGACATTTAGACAATAAGGGACACCACATCGAGTTTGGCAATTACCAGTGGAAGGTGACCAATTGGAACATAGTTGTTGCCAGGAGCCAGAAGCGAGGAACCTTGTAAATGGTTGAAACCTCTGTGGGCAAGGAAAACGATGTTTTTGAAGAAACAAAGACTTCTACTCTGTGGCACCAAAGGCTTGGTCACATGAGTGAGAAGGGGATGAAGATGTTGACATCCAAGGGGAAAATTCTTGAAGTGAAGAATGTCACTCCAGAATTTTGTGAGCCTCATGTCCTCGGAAAACAGAAGAAGGTCACATTTGCTAAGGTGGTGCAAGTTCCAAAATAGCAGAAGCTGGAACTTGTTAATTTGGATGTATTTGGCTCGACTTCAGTTTCATCAGTGGGTGGTTCCAGATACTACATCACTTTCATTGACGATTCCACGAGGAAGGTGTGAGTTTATTTCTTGAAGAATAAATCTCAAGTCTTCACCACCTTTAAGAAGTGGAACTTTGCGGTAGACGTTCTGACTAGCCTCAAGGTTAAATGCCTTAAGTCAAATAATGGGGGTGAGTACAACAGTCGGCAGTTCGTTGATTACTGTGCTGAGCACGGAATCCAGATGTACAAGACAGTTCTAGAGACACCTCAGCATAATTGAGTGGCTGAACGAATCAACAAAACGCCAAATGAAAGGGGAAGAGCATGAAACTGTTGGTTATATGCCCATCGTTATAACAAGTTGGTAATATTATTATAAATAGTAGGGTCCTTTTAGGTTACACGCAAGAGACGATTTAGCTAAAAGAGATCGAAAATAAACTTGAGGGGTTAAGTTTATTAATATACCAAAGTAAAGGTATATTAATTAGAAACTTAATGGTTAAGTTTATTAATATACCAAAGTAAAGGTATATTAATTAGAAACTTAATAAGGATAAAGGACTAAAGTGAAATATCCACAAGGGATGGATAAGGATGAGGAACACTATAAATACAACCCTAGATCTGAGTTGTAAAGGCTGCCAAAACCCTAATTTTCGTCACTCTCCTCCCACCCCTCGGTATACGGCCGATTTCTTTCAAAACCCTAAGTATTACGTGCTAAAACTTCAAGTAAAGGTATATACTACATCAACGGGTACTGGATCGTTGTCTTGGGTGCGATTACATTAGAGGAGTTCTACTTTGGGCTCTCGTCATCCTAACAAAATCAGATCTGAGATTTAAAAGGTATGTCTTAAACCCTCTTGATTTTACAGTTACAAAAGTGTGCATGATTCTGTGATATTGGTTGAATACGATTTAGATTTCTGTTTCCGCTACGTTTGTTTTATGTTATCGTATTACAACAGTGGTATCAGAGCCACTTTATCATGATTTTGTACTGTTTTGATTCGATTAAAATTGTTAAAAATCGTTTTTTTTTTCTGATTTATCGAATCTGATCGACGTCCGCGCCGCGGTACTTGAAATATCGCGTCGCGGGTTTTTCTAAAGTTACGATCATTAGGGTTTTGCCGCGTCGCGTTTCCTAGTGTTCCGCGCCGCGTCGTTCTTGTCATGATCGGTTTCTTTTGATTACCGCGTCGCGTTTTCTCGTGTTTCGCGTCGCGGCGGTCGTGATGTTTTATTTTCTGAAATCAAATTTCTTGTTATAAAATGGTGATTTTAATATTGTATGATTGTTTAGATTAATCATTGACATAGAATGCTTGTATGCTCAATAGGATTAATAGCTAAACACAAAGTTTAAAATGCTTCAAAATTTAATGGATGATTGTTTAAATTAATTATTAACACTGCATCCTTGCGTGTTTAATAGAATTAATAGTTAAACATAATTTTCAAAGAATACTTAAAATTTTAAATGATATATATATATATATATATATATATATATATATATATATATATATATATATATATATATATATATATATATATATATATATATATATATATATATATATATATATATATTAGAATTGTATCTATATGTATAACTTAAAATAAAAAACATTGGTCAGACCGTGACTAGGCTCACCCACTCTAAATGTGTAGAAGGTTGAAGGAGGTCTCTTTGATTCCTAATGAGGTCGGTTTTTAAATAGCATTCATTGCTTACCACCCTTACCGCCTGTCACATTTTATCAAGTGGAGTTACCGAAAGGGTTTGATAGGACAGTGTTTCAAGATAAAAGTATTGCTGAAAATACACAAGTAAGAAAAATTTGTTAAAAGTTAATAGAATTTTCAAAAGTCAAATTGGCAATTTCAAACCGGTTTTAAATGTTTAAATTGACCCTTACGCCAATTAAAAGGTTAAAATGTTTTAACAAAAACGAAACAAAATCCCGTTTTATGAAAATGTAAATCTCATGCTACCCACAAAGAACCACACATTTAACCGGGCCCTTCCGGCGTGGGAAGTGCTATAGCCAACGCATCGGATTGGACTCGGCCAAAATGATGTGATACTCGCGATAACTCATGAATCATGAGCCGGGTGTCACGTGGGTCCTTCGTGGTCGATTTACCATCCAAACCCGTGATCCGCGGCATACCCGTCACTGGAGAGAGGATGCGCATGATGGGACTAAATATGCCATTGATTAGATTCAATGAATCCCGAAAGATCTAGAAGCTTCATAGAGATTGAAGTTGGCAAAGAGTATTGTCTACCTAAATAACTTTTGGGGGTGACTACGACATACCTCTTCACCACCAGAAGTGAAATATGGATTCTAGCCTTATGTAAAATTATTGTTTTGGGTAATTAATTTTTTAAGGATTAATCAAACTAATTAAATCTACTTTTCATATAGATGGCTCCAAACACAAATGGAAATTCGAATTCGGCTACAAATATCTCACTAATGCAACTCCTCTCTAAGGATAAGCTGACCGGATCCAACTACTTGGACTGGATGCGTTCCCTTCGGACTGCCCTCCGGTATGATAAGAAAGAATGGGTCCTGGACACAGCTCTTCCTGAGGCTCCAGTTGATGATGCAACTAGAGCTGTTAGGGATGCTTGGCAAAAGCATAAAGATCAGTCGGATGCGGTTGCTTGTCTCATGTTGGCGACCATGGTTCCGGAACTCCAAAAGAGTTTTGAGACCGCTGGGGCATTCGACATGGCCGACCAGCTCAAGGAAATGTTCCAAGAGCAGGCTAGACAGGAACGATATGACACTATGATCTCCCTACTAGATTGCAAGCAGCAGGAGGGAACCGCTGTCAGTGCACACGTGCTTAAGATGAAAGCGTACATTGACAGATTTGAGCGACTTGGATTTTCGATCGCTCAGCAATTGGTTACGGATATCATCCTCCACTCACTGAGCAGTATATTCAGTCAGTTCATACTGAATTTTAATATGAATGGATTGGAAAAGACCATAATGGAGTTACACGACATGCTAAAAACTGCCGAGGCAAATATGTCTAAATCTAAGAACTCCAGCTCCACGGCTTCGGTATTGGCAATCAGGGAAGGGGCAATCAAGAAAAGGAAAGCCAAGAAGCCTAAAGGCAAAGGGAAGGGTCAAGTTGGTAACCCCAACTCCAACCCTAGCAACAAAGGCAAGGCTGGTTCTATGATAGTGTCGACACCAAACCCTGATGAGGCCATTTGTTTCCACTGCGGAGAAAAGGGACACTGGAAGCGAACATGCCTTAAATACCTGGAGGAGATCAAGAAGATCAAGCCCAAAGTGTCTGGTACCTCAGGTATATACATGATAGAACTCCATAATACTTCTACTACTAATTCATGGGTCCTAGACACAGGATGTGGTACTCACATTTGCTCTGATGTGCAGGGACTAAGAAGAAGTAAGAAGTTAAGGCATGTGGAGCTTGACCTGATCATGGGCAACAGACATACGGCTGCTGTCAAGAGGATTGGGGATTACGAGCTCGTGCTTTCTAATGGATTTTCTATTAATTTATTAGATTTTGCTATTCTCCAGAAATGGCTAGAAACATTATTTCTTTTAGTGCTTTGTATCGAGACGGTTTTGATTTTGGTTTTGATAATGGAAATATTTTAGTTTTCAAAAATGATTGTCTTTACTTTAAAGCATGTCCTACAAATGGTATTTATGAAACTATCGTGAGCATTAGAAGAAATAATAGCTTAATCTTAAATGTTGATTCAGATACATCCAAAAGTGTATTGGATAAATCATGTCTATGGCATTGTCGACTTGGCCATATAAACAAGAAACGCATCGCCAAACTCCAAGAGGATGGGATTTTGGAATCATTCGACCTCAAGTCTGATGATGTATGTGAGTCTTGTTTATTTGGCAAGATGACAAAAGCGCCATTCACAGGGAACTTTGAAAGAGGCAAGGATCTGTTGGACCTCATACACACTGATGTGTGTGGACCGTTCAGATCAGCCACAAGACATGGAGAAAGGTACTTCGTCACATTTACTGATGACTTCAGCAGATATGGGTATGTTTATTTGATTAAACATAAGTCTGAAACCTTCGAGGTGTTCAAAAGGTTTCAGAACCAAGTAGAGAATCAACGGGGCAAAAGGATTAAGATCCTCCGATCCGACAGGGGTGGAGAATATCTTAGTCAAGAATTCTACGATCATCTGGGGAACTGTGGAATTATTTCACAACTGACTCCTCCCGGAATACCACAACATAATAGTGTAGCTGAGAGGAGGAACCGAACATTACTTGATATGGTTCGGTCCATGATGAGTCGTGCTACGCTTCCAATCAGTTTCTGGGGCTATGCCTTGGAGACTACAGCGAAAGTCCTGAACCTTGTACCAACTAAGAAGGTCAGCAAGACACCCTCTGAAATATAGAATGGGACTAAACCCTCATTAGCGCATTTGAAAGTCTGGGGTTGTGAGGCTTACGTCCGTCGTGAAGCCATCGACAAACTAGAACCCAGATCAGAGAGGTGTTACTTTATTGGTTATCCTGCTAGTTCTTTTGGGTATTTGTTTTACAAACCTTCTGAAAACAAGGTGATTGTTGCACGAAGGCCAGTCTTCCGAGAGAGGGAGCTGATACACCAAGAGGCCAATGGGAGCCAAATTGATATTGAGGAGATTCAAGAGCCAACCAATAAAGGACTTGATGTTGGCACTAGCTCTCAATCAGAGGTTGAAAAACCTGTTGAGCCTCAGCCAAGTACAGCTGGGGAATCTGACATACCTCCACCTCCTGTCCGGAGATCTGATAGAGTACGTCATGCACCTGAATTTTATGGTTTACATATTACTGAAGGTGATGAGTCAATGGTAGGTGACGATGAACCTACCAGCTATCAGGAAGCAATGGCAGGCCCAGATGCTGCCAAATGGAAGGAGGCTATGGAGAGCGAGATGAAATCCATGTATGATAACCAGGTTTGGAACTTGGTTGATCAAACACCTGGCCTTAAAACAGTTGGGTGTAAATGGGTCTTCAAGAAGAAGACAGACATGGATGGAAAAGTACACACATATAAAGCCAGACTGGTGGCAAACGGTTATACTCAAACCCAAGGGATTGATTATGAGGAAACTTTTTCACCAGTGGCAATGATTAAATCTATCAAGATATTGTTTGCCATTGCAGCCTTTTATGACTACGAAATATGGCAAATGGATGTAAAAACTGCTTTCCTTAACGGAATACTTTCAGAAGATGTGTATATGACACAACCAGAGGGTTTTGTACAGTCCAAATATCCCAATAGAGTGTGTAAACTTGTGAAGTCGATTTATGGACTCAAACAAGCATCTCGCAGCTGGAATCTCTGCTTCGATGAGAAAATCAAAGAGTTTGGATTTTCGAGAAGTGAAGATGAGCCATGTGTATATGTCAGAGCTAGTGGGAGTGCTGTTGTCTTCATTGTGCTGTATGTTGATGACATACTACTCATAGGAAACAATGTCCCAATGTTGCAAAGTGTTAAAACTTGGCTTGGGGATTGTTTCGCTATGAAAGACTTGGGAGAAGCGGCATACATACTTGGTATAAAGATCTATAGAGATAGATCTAGGCGACTCATTGGTTTAAGCCAGAGTACATACATAGACAAAATCTTGAAAATGTTCAAGATGCAGGATTCCAAGAAAGGATTCGTGCCTATGCAACGTGGTATGACATTGAGTAGAGACCAATGTCCTAGTTGTAGTGATGAACGAGAAAGAATGAGTCGAATCCCATATGCTTCAGCAATGGGATCGATCGTGTATGCCATGTTATGTACAAGGCCTGACGTCTCTTGTGCCTTGAGTATGACGAGTCGTTATCAGGCCAATCCTGGTGAAAATCATTGGACCGCAGTCAAGAACATTCTTAAGTATCTTCGGAGGACGAAGGAAGTGTTCTTGGTCTATGGGGGCATGGAAGAACTCACTGTAAGTGGTTATAGTGATGCTAGCTTCCAAATCGACAGAGACGACTCCTGTTCGCAGTCAGGATTCGTGTTCTTACTGAATGGTGGGGCAGTAACTTGGAAGAGTACCAAGCAAGAAACAATAGCTGATTCGACAACGGAGGCTGAGTATATTGCAGTTAATGAAGCTGCAAAGGAAGCCATGTGGATGAAGAAGTTCATCAGGGATCTCGGTGTTGTTCCTAGCATTGATGGTCCAGTTGAGATCTTCTGTGACAATGAGGGTGCAGTCGCCTTGGCGAAAGAACCCAGAGCTCACAAGCACACAAGGCATATACACCGGAAGTACCATTATATCCGGAGGCTCGTTGAAGAAGGAGATATCACGATTAGTAGAGTTACATCAGAAGATAATCTTGCTGATCCATTCACTAAACTGTTATCTCAGGCCAAGCATGATTCTCATACTAGGTCGATGAGCATTAGATTTGCAAATGAGTTGGTTTAAGTGTATTTAATTTAGTTTGATTTGTGTTTGGAACTCAAGCAATGTGAAGTCTATTTGTTTTGAAGATTATTATATGGAGAACTTAATATATGCATGAAGGCAGTCATTTCATTAGTTTATCATTGTGTTCCAATTTTGCATGTTTTATTGACTTCCTGAATAATATTTTATTATTCAAAACGTCCACAGTCGGTCATACTTTTGGGAGTAAGTATTGATTCAAGGCTGACATGAGGAATTAGTAAATTGTCCATAGAGATGGACATAGCATAGAGATGCGCTAATTCTCATGTGTACTTAATAGGGATTAAGTATTGGAGTAACCTGTACTTAGAGATTACTTAATGGAATGTGTCACGAGTAATTCTAAGATGGTAATATCTTATATTCTTCAAGCGGAGATGCATTGATTCTTGGTCCTGCAGTCTGTTATGTCTTGGTTTTCTCCAACGTTATCCGTAACTGGCAGCCATACAGGGAATGTCCAGATATGACATGATGAGTGGGCGAGATCCGTGTAGTCAAAGTTTATTTGTTCCTTCTGCCCTAACAGGAGAAGCGATATCCGTGGGCCCCTCGATGATTTGGTGTTGACAGCAAATGTAATGCCGTACTCGAACTGAATTGATATAGAATCAATAAGTGCAGTTTGTTGTGGTCATTACAAATCTCTATCGGGAAACATAATCTTGAATGTTTGAGACTGACAGAATTCCATGTCAGACGTTCATATGGATATTTTGTAGAACAAAGGAATATTTGATCACTTGCCTAAGGGCAGTTTCATTAGATGAACACGGCATTTGTCTAGGATGACATACACCTTACTAGGTTAATGAATATTAGACCATACAGTTGTTATAACAAGTGAAAGTGGGAGACTGTTGGTTATATGCCCATCGTTATAACAAGTTGGTAATATTATTATAAATAGTAGGGTCCTTTTGGGTTACATGCAAGAGACGATTTAGCTAAAAGAGATCGAAAATAAACTTGAGGGGTTAAGTTTATTAATATACCAAAGTAAAGGTATATTAATTAGAAACTTAATGGTTAAGTTTATTAATATACCAAAGTAAAGGTATATTAATTAGAAACTTAATAAGGATAAAAGACTAAAGTGAAATATCCACAAGGGAGGGATAAGGATGAGGAGCACTATAAATACAACCCTAGATCTGAGTTGTAAAAGCTGCCAAAACCCTAATTTTCGTCACTCTCCTCCCACCCCTCGGTATACAGCAGATTTCTTTCAAAACCCTAAGTATTACGTGCTAAAACTTCAAGCAAAGGTATATACTACATCAACGAGTGCTGGATCGTTGTCTTGGGTGCGATTACATTAGAGGAGTTCTACTTTGGGCTCTCATCATCCTAACAAAATCAGATCTGAGATTTAAAAAGTATGTCTTGAACCCTCTTGATTTTACAGTTACAAAAGTGTGCATGATTTTGTGATACTGGTTGAATACGATTTAGATTTCTGTTTCCGCTGCGTTTGTTTTATGTTATCGTATTACAACAGAAACTGCATGCAGGGATGCCAAAGATGTTCTGCGTAGATGTCATTAACATAACAGCCTACCTAATCAATAAAGGACCCTTGGTCCCCATATGGTTCAAGATTCGAGAAGAGGAATTGCGAGGTTGAAAAGTATCCCTGGAACATTTGAGAGTCTTCGATTGTGTCTCATATATCAAGGTTAAAGACTATGAGAAGGATAAGCTAGAGGCGAAGGCGAAGAAGTGCTTCTTTATAAGGTATGGATTGGATGATATAGGGTACCGTTTATGGGATATCCAAAATCGTAGGGTTGTCCAAATCCGGGATGCAACATTGGTTGAAGCATCCTTCATCAGTCCACTCAGGAGAGAAAACATCCAGTTCGGTATCCAGCATTGACTTATCTGCTGCTGACAAAAATGGAAGGCCAAAAACTTATCCAAAGGCCTTGAAGATGAAGGAATCCATACAGTGGAAAAAGGCTATGGAGGATGAGTTGCGCTCACTTGACAAGAACAAAACTTGGTTTCTTGTCAAGTTACCAGCAAACGAGGAGGGCATTGACCAACATATGGATATTCAGGGTGAAGGACGAAACTGATGGAAGCAAGAGATATAAGGCTAGATTAGTGATGAAGGTTTTCCAAAAGAAGGATGTAGTTGACTACAATGAAATCTTCTCTCCGGTTGTTGAGATGACCACAATCAGAACAATCCTTGATATCATGGCATCCAAATGTCATTATCTTGAACAACTTGATGTAAAGACTGAAGGGTTTTCTAGCAAAAATTGAACACAAAAATACTTATGGTTCACATGCACCCTAAAAAGATCTATGTTTTCTTCTATGAAGATAATAAACTAAAACCTAAAGGCCAACAATAATTTCTAAAGATCAAAACTGAGAAAACCAACATTTTGATCTTGTTCTTGAAGCTAGCAGCACAAGTGTCCTGCCTCAAATGCAAGTCACACCCAAAGCAATGAAGAAGACAGTCCAGCAGAGTACTCTTGGTTCAAAAGTGGTGCAGAAAAAGGGGAGCCAGGAGGTTCCTTTTATAGCCTCCAAGGGTTACAGCTGAAACCCTAGAGGAGCCTCCTTAATGGGCAAGCCTGTTGACCATTTGGACCAAGGCTTCTAAACCCTAATTAGGGTTTTCGCCAACTATGGAGTTCCCTCCATATTGGTGCCAACTTTGGCCCCTGGCTACTGGCTTGCCAGTTATTCAACTATTGAGTAAATACAAACCAGTCCCTGCACTTTTAATTAATTAATTTAATCACTAAATTAAATCCAATTAATTCTAGATTAAATCTCAATTAATTATTATAGTTTCTAATTAATATATTAACACTTAAATATATTAATAAACCATTTAATTAATTCTATGGACTTTGCTTCAATTAACAAGATAAATATAAATATAAAGTCATGGCTTAGACACCTAATTCAACAGTCTCCCACTTGGATAAATCTATGACTTTAATTTATCTTCTGATTAATAAACAACCTGCAGCTTCCAAGAAACTGCTGCCGAACTCCGACCCAGTCAGTTCTGTCCATAGATAAGTGATCACATGATCCTTCGTCCAACAAGATATTTTCAGACACGAGACATGTATTGAGATCAATCTCTGTCCGATACTCTGTTTCCCGATTTCCGATTCTGCTTATGACTTTTGGACTTCTAATTGAACACATCAATTTAGTCCAGGCTGGCCAGCACTTTAGTCCATTTCAAAATCATCGAGCGGCCTACAGATATCTGTTTCCCACCAGGGTCACGGAACGAATAAGCTTTGACTCATATGGTTGTGTCTTTTACTTATCAAATCGTACACAACAATGCGTTTTGTAACATCGAGTTACCGATGCGTTTCGCATTATCAATGCATAACCGACTCGTAAATTTCAACTCATATGTCTCCGCTTCAAGATCATACGATATTATCGTCTCAACATTGCTCGTGATGTAATCCATGAAGCAATCTATTGATCGCGGGTTTATCCAATACTCAAATCTCTATTTCTAAGTACTCATGAATGTTGTAGTAGTCTTACTGCAATGTCTAACTCCTTAGACAATCTACAAACCAATTCACGACAGTCTTTGTTCATACTTACTCCCGAAAAGTATGAGCGACTGTGGACTTTTGAATAATCAAATTATTCGGGAAGTGAAACATGCAAAATTGAAACGTAAAATCTGATTGGTGGCTACTCTTGCCTAATTACCAAGTCTCCACGAGGTAATCACCAAGTCGGATTCTACATAAAACTATTATCGGTTTCTAGATTTCTTTTAAACTATTTAATTTGTGTTATGTATCTATGTCTACTTGACCTTTCACTCTTTCTATGTATTCAAATGTTATACATTTATACACTTTATCCGATCGGATATCCTTCCGATGATATTTCAATTTTGGTCATACCGTCATTCTCACTAACAACTCCATTCTATGTACTGTGACTTTCCATGGTACTCGGGATCTTTAGTCCACATGACTACACCCTAAGACTATTTCGAGGTGTTACGATGTGCCGGTGAGCCACACGCGCTCCATCGGAATGCCAACGAAATTCTTTAACCATTAAGTCCTTATTTTAAAACTCTTTTCAAATTGTTATCAACATTCACCCCTAATCATTTTCCAATGATTTCTCACGTATGTACAAAATCCATTAAGTATTCCCAGCCAGGTCATATCCTGAATCTGACTTAGTATGCTCTAAGCATTAAGTCATCAAGACATGTTCATGACACTTCTGATCGATCCAAGAAACTTGTTGGATTCGATCCAGTCCTATTCCAAAATCTTTTGGAATCTTAGGATTACTTATAATCCTTTGTGTCACGACCTTTAATAACTATAACCTTTCAGAGACTTTTTCCATGCATCTTGAATCTTATCAAGATCATGCTTACTATGGCTAGGTCCATACTGATGACAACATCTATCTGATATATGTCATTGGATTATGTGAGTACGTTGCACCTTTCATATCTCTCATGCCAAATCATCACACTTTGCAATGACATGAAACTATTTCCTAGGGCAATACATCTTGAGTCTCATCAAGATCATTTTGACAGAGTTTCGATCTATCTCATAGACGTTTATAACCACCTGAGTATGCCGTATATCTTATTAAGTCTTTCATAGCGATCCGTCTCTTAACACCAAGTCATTACACTTTGTAATGAAAAGAGACGTTTCCTAGAACCAATATGTGACACACATATGAAGATAGATAACAGCAGCACTCCCACTGGCTTTGACACGGTTATGGACTATTCACAAAAACCAGAGCTTTTGGCACATTTTGAGAATCCAAACCTTTCTGACATCTTAATGGATATCTTTCAGCCCATTCTCAAAATCCAATCCTTTGGCACATTTTGAGAATCTAAATATCCTTTCTTGCGAGATGCCCATGGGGTAATCCCGGGCTCACGTACCTTTATGCTGCCATACTCTTTGTGAGTCCCCATTAGTGTGCCGGTGATCCACACGTGCTCCACTAACAACTTACAATATGCAGTGTCCTTTCGGATTTCATCTTCTATTGAGAGTGCTTCTCTCGGAGTCAATTAGTTGACTCTGAGTATCGTCTCACTCAACCAGATGTTCTGAGGGTACGTTTCTGTCCATGTTGGTTTCTTTTGATGATTACTCCCACTGGTTTTAAGACCACTTGTAAAATCAATCAAATCGTCACATAGACTGTATCTCGTCCTAAGGTTCTCTTAATTGGCAGCAACCAGGCTCACCAATGCTTCCAAGTAGTCGGATTGAAAATCCGTACCAACTATAGTGTTTTACCACTAATCGGTATGTCACCCTGATCATAACTACTTATGATGGTGATCAGTACTACTGGTCAAGAGAAGATAATGTCAAAATTTAAAACAAAAATATGATTTCTGCTCCAAGCCTAGTGATGACTAAAGGTTATTTCACTTGGCTAATCCTGAACTCATTCAGGACTGTCCCAACTCGCACTGTTTGCTTAGAACATGAGTTCTTTCTAAAAGAGCTCTTTCTTTTTCCAGGTACAGTGGGATAGCTAGTGAAACGACATTTCTGATTAGGTTCAGGCTAGTCATGAGGTTCGGACGAACACTACAAGACCCTGGACCTTTAATGTACAAGTGGGACAATCCCAGCTTTACATTTCAGACAGTGTCTGCAAAACCTACTTAGTCGAAGATGTGGTTTGGAATATGGTTTATATGATCTGACTGGTTTAGTGTTTAATTTACGGGAAACTAATTGACAATGTGTCTCATACATTGAGGATCGAACTGTTTCGACCAATGCTCCATCATTTTCCCTAAGACACATTATAACTATTAATGTTCTTGGAAGAGAATAACTATGAAACATTTTCCCAGTTTATGTTGTCACTCAGGTTCTGTGGATCTTGTACTTCCTTTGAAGTCCTTGAACTGTTCAAGGATTCAATCCAATCGCTTATTCTGATAAGCGAAGTCATATTCGTCATACCGAATGACAAATATCGTGAAGTACAAACAATTGTGTTCAATTTGAAGATTCGAGCAATACACATCAACTGATGTGTTGGTTGCTCTTAGTCTCAATGTCTTTTTACATCTCTATGTAAACTTATGACTTTGTTAGTTCTGTTCAAGACTTGTAATCTTCAGTTGACTCTAAGTCAACTGATTCCAAAATCCTATCCTCTGGATCTTTGGGTGATTCATTTCTTGCCACATGTGCTTTATAAAGAACTTAATCATCATCCGACTCTAAGTCAAATGATTCCAAAGTCCTGTCCAACTGGATCTTTGGTTGATTCATTTCTTAACACATTAAGAATTCAATTCATCATGAGGCTCTAAGTCAAATGATTCCAAAGTCCTGTCCAACTGGACCTTTGGTTGAATTGATTCTTACAACATTAACAATCATAAGGGACCTGTCCAACTGGACCTTTGGTTGAATTGATTCTTACAACATTAACAATCATAAGGGACACAATTCCTAAAATCCAAACACTTTGGATGCATTAAACATTCAAGTTATTACTAATTATGCATTTAACACAATCATACAACATTTCAAGGATATTTTAAACAACATGTGTTAAAAGAAATTAAACGACAATTTTATTAAAATAAAAAAAAAATCCTTGAACAATGTACTATATGATAGACAATGTCATACGCATCTAAAAGCTAATAACAATATTTCAATATCTAACTAAACTTCAAAACTGCATGAGCCGGAAATCCAATCCAAATGTGCTCCTATGCGCCAATGTCCCGTACTCTACTGATTCCCTGCATGCAAACCAAAATGTGATTATCACATCATGCATCAAGGAATTATGGAACATGAGTTTTGAGGTTTTTAGATATACCTGAGCTTTCAAAAGATTTTGACCTTGGAGCGTCATCCAATCTTTCCGCGACTGTATCCGATTCTGTGGATTCCCAGCTTAAGACATATCCAGACGATCTGGATCGTTTCTTGCTGCGTCTTTCCACTGGACTTAATCCAGAAGTAGCTGAACCATTGGAGCTATGCCTGTCCAAGAGTGACTCGTATAAAGTCAACAGTGGACGTATTTCCATTAAGGCCTTTTTCTGGTCTTCCTTTCTATACGTCTGAATGAACAGATCGTACTTACTAGTCAGTGAAGTGAGTAGAGTGTTAACACTCGACTCCTGACTCATGGAATAACCAAGTTTGTACAATTCGCCTATGTACGCTTCAATCTGAAGAACATGCGAATCGATGCTACTTCCTTCTTTTAACTTACACTCTACAAGTCTTTTGAAGATCCTACTCGTTCCTCTTCAACCGGTTTTTGGAACCTTTCCTCTACCGCTTGCATTAACTCATATGGCCCTAAGGATTCAAAATCCTTGCGGAATTCGGGGTCAATGGTCAATAGCATGAGGTCACGAATTTCTTCGGATATATCAACTAAGAAGTTACCCTCATCATAAGAACTATTTATGATGACTTATTCCGGTGGAACCGGGATCGGATACTCGGTGAGACGAGGCTTGCCAGCAATGACGAGAACCCGTCTCCAATTGCGAAGCCATTCCTTACAGTTAAGGCCAGTCAGCCTTTCCATATTTAGCAGGTGCTTTCTGATGCTCTCAGAAATGGGTGAGGGAGGAGAGGTAGGAGAATAGACACTTGATTCAGACATCTACAATAACCAGAATTTTATTAGTTTAATTTATCCTTTTAAATAATTACCCAATATATTATTTATTAAGGCTAGGACCCAAAATACCCCAACTATGGTGTGAAAAGGGATGCCGTAATCACAACATAATGGTCATTAAGGTAGATAATACACTTATCAATTTCATCTTATGAAATTCCTAGATCTGTTGAGACACATTGAACTGTTCAATGGCATGTTTAGTCTCGGATGTGCCCCACTGTTTGTCACTGGGATGCCGAGGATCACAAACCGGGTGTGAATAACCATGAAAATTCGCTTGGTACTCTCGAAGTCAATTGTCATCTCTAATTAATGTGCCGGTTAACCACACACGCTCCGTTAATAATGACAAAATCGAGCAACCCATTGCGACTCTTTGCGGACCCCAGTTGGCGTGCCGGTAAACCACACATGCTCCACTAACGCTCCACAAAGTGCAATGTGCAATTCCATGAATTAGCACCAATTCACATTTTTTAACCTAAAGTAACTAGATTGGGTTTTGTTCAAAGTTCTAGTACTTTCAATTATAGCATTATACTTTTAAGAGGCTTAGCGGTTCTATCAAACCCGTTCGGCTAACGACACTCGACTGACCAGGAGAGCGGTGGGTAAGAGTGGATACCCATTAGACTGCCATTTTATAGGTAGTCGCCTTATACCCTCTTTATATGACAGTTTTGTGAATGAGGCCTACTTACGGTAAGACTAACCAATTTATCTTATATATCAATATTAACTTTTAATCATAAATATATAAGATATATTTTAATCTCATTAAAATATTTTAGAATTAATTTTCTAAGAATTTTCTCAAATTTATTTCTATTTTTCGAAAATTTAATTAATTCTTTAAGTGATTTAATTGGTCTTTTAATTAAACAATTTAATTAAACTAATTAAATCAAGAATGGGGGACCACAAAATTAATCAAATTAATTTCCTATCCTTATTCCCTAATTCGAAAATTGCATGCCAAGAATAAGGGGTTCCAGTTATTTAATTATCCAATAATTACCAAAACAACAACCAACTATTTAAGGCAGCAAATCAAGCAATTAAGGAGGGAATAAAGAGGGTGGCGGCTAGGGTTAGGAAACCCTAGCCTAGGCCACGAAATTGAGGCCATCCAAGAGAGTTTTTTGCAAAAACACTCAAGGCAATAATCATTCAAGCAGTTTATATCAATTTCACAAGAAAACAGCCTATGCTCTGATACCACTGAAGGGTTTTCTAGCAAACAATGAACACAAAAATACTTATGGTTCACATGCACCCTAAAAAGATCTATGTTTTCTTCTATGAAGATAATAAACTAAAACCTAAAGGCCAACAATAATTTCTAAAGATCAAAACTGAGAAAACCAACCTTTTGATCTTGTTCTTGAAGCTAGCAGCACAAGTGTCCTGCCTCAAATGCAAGTCACACCCAAAGCAATGGAGAAGACAGTCCAGCAGAGTACTCTTGGTTCAAAAGTGGCGTAGAAAAAGGGGAGCCAGGAGATTCCTTTTATAGCCTCCAAGGGTTACAGCTGAAACCCTAGAGGAGCCTCCTTAATGGGCAAGCCTGTTGACCATTTGGACCAAGGCTTCTAAACCCTAATTAGGGTTTTCGCCAACTATGGAGTTCCCTCCATATTGGCCCCTGGCTACTGGCTTGCCAGTTATTCAACTACTGAATAAATACAAACCAGTCCCTGCACTTTTAATTAATTAATTTAATCACTAAATTAAATCCAATTAATTCTAGATTAAATCTTAATTAATTATTATAGTTTCTAATTAATATATTAACACTTAAATATATTAATAAACCATTTAATTAATTCTATTGATTTATTAAACAATTAATAAATCAACCTTTTACTCTACTGAACTCTATCCTAACCTCCAGCTATGAGGGAAACCCAAATGGACTTTGCTTCAATTAACAAGATAAATATAAATATAAAGTCATGGCTTAAACACCTAATCCAACAAAGACTGTGTTCTTGCATGGAGACCTTGATGAAGATATCTATATGACACAACCAGAAGGTTTTCAAGTTGCTGAAATAAATTGACGAAAATCCTGTATGGATTGAAGCAAGCTCCAAGACAGTGGTACTTGAAGTTTGATAACATCATAAGGAGGAACGGATACAGCCTAAGTGAGAATGACCACTGTTGCTATCAGAAGAAGTTCCGGTCCTAATACATCCTCTTGCTTTATATTGATGATATGTTGGTGGCGGGGTCCGACATACAGAAGATAAATAGGCTGAAAAAGCTGCTAGCCAGAGACTTCGAGATGAAGGACTTAGACGCAACTAAGTAGATATTGGGAATGAGCTTCATGTGAGATAGAGCTTCAGGAGTCTTTAAACTTTCTTAGGAGAAGTAGATCCATAAAATTTTAGAGAAGTTCAGTATGTCTGATGCGAAGCCTAATGTACACCCCTTGGGACTCATATGCGACTCTCAAAGAAGCAATCCCCAAAGAACGAAGAAGACAAGGTAGCAATAGCGAAGATCCCTTATGCGTCCGCATTAAGTAGCTTGATGTATGCAATGGTATGCACCACACCAGAAATTGTGCATGTAGTGAGAGTAGTCAACATATTTATGTCTAATCTAGGGAAGGAGCATTTGGAAGGAGTCAAGTGGCTGCTTTGTCACTTGCAGGGAACCTCAGACGCAACGTTAAGTTTCAAAAAGCAAAAGGTTGTCTTGGAAGGCTATGCCGATGCTGACTTGGGGGTTGTATAGATTCAAGCAAGAGCACTATCGGTTATATGTTTACAATTAGAGGTACCACAATCAGTTAGATGTCAAGACTACAAAAAAGTGTTTACTCTTTCAACCAAGGAAGCCAAGTATATGGCCTTGGAAGAAATGAGTAAGGAGCTTATCAGGTTAAAGAACTTCCTATCAGAGTTGGGCTTGGATAAAAAGGATTGTGTTATGTATTTTGATAACCATAGTGTCATACACCCTGCGAAGAATCTGGTGTTTCACAATAGGACGAAACACATCAAAATTTTATTCAAGAGTTGATTAAAAGTGGTGTTGTTGTCTTGAAGAAAATCCTGGGAGCAAAGAATACTACAGATATGTTCACCAAGCTGGTCCTAACATAGAAGTTGAAGCTGTGTAAGACTTTAACCGGTCTTCCAAAGAAGTAGGCAAAGACAATGAACTAGGGAGGTGAGTCTCATTGTTACAGTTTCTACACAGTAATAATCAAGTTCTGATTAGTCTTTAAGTGGGAGATCGTTATGTATGTGGAGCTTAATCTGAACTGAAAGAAGACATTGCGGCCGGAGAAGATCAGCGGTTCAGAGCAATCAGTAATCGGGGCAGTTAGCCAATGCGGTTAGTAGAGTTGAGCTCCAGACGGATTAGTATACGCGTCCGAGGAATGTTCTTCCCTCCAGTTGGGCGAATCGAAGCGAGAACGACAGATGTCAAAATACGTATCACGATTCAGGGGCATTGCCACTTTTCTTAGTCTATTTTAGGAGGTCTGCAGTTCGGTTTGAACCGAAGTCAGTAGAGCCGAGAAATCAGCCTCGTTCCGGTCTGGACGTTGCAGTAGAGTCTTCACATGGGTTGGATGTGGACAGTAGAAATGTTGATAAAAGAGAGAAACAACTTCAAAGTGAAGTGTCCTCTTGGCATAATTTCACATGCCTTCTGCTGTCAGAAAGTTGATCAGCCCAGGATGTTCCATGACATATCCCAGCAGCTGGCCTATTGTAGAAATCAAGCCATATGATTTCCCATCATCTCAGTTAGATCATTACCCAGTATAAATAGCGACTTCAATTGTAACTTGAGAACGTCAAGAGTGTGAGCCAAAATTGAGAGAAGAGTCTAGTAAACATTATAGATTTGTATATCAGGGTTTAGCATTCATCTCAAGAAATAAAATCTCTCTAGTTCCACAGTGGACGTAGCTTAATCAGTCTTGATCGAGAGAACCACTTTAAATCATTGTGTCCTTCGTTTTGGGTTGTGTTTCTTCTTTTCGTTTTTTAGTTGGGATTAAATCGTGTAGTAAGTGCACTTGATCGAAGTCTTTAGTCCTAACAGCATTGTCCTCGTAGTCCTCATTGAAATTGGGGTCGTCACTCCATGTTGGACAAAAATAGCCACCTCGACTTTTTAAAGGTTGTTGCCCGTCCAATGACTATCTTAGGACAAAATAAAAAACGTCAATGACCAAGATGATACATAAAAAATACAGAGAACTAAAATAGGACAAGAACAATCGTTACACAGAGTATTTTTCAAGTTTTTCCCTATTTATATTCTATAGATGTGAATATCTATTAGAGTATATATGTTCCATTAAACAAAGTTCTAAGTAAAATTGCATTTAATTATAACATATTATGTACCTCCTTAATCAAGTTTCTTTTACCATCGTCATGACTATTTCCTCAATTTCATAACATATTTAAAGTGGAATGGGCTTGTTTGACGGCAATTATTAAATCATTTATTAGTATATTATCTGAAAGGGAGGAGTTTACAAGCAAATGCCTTCTGTTATGCAATTACAATTCTCAGTACTCATTGTTAAATTTCACTAGTAATTCCAAAACGAGCATAGGAAATCACACTAACCGGCTGCAAGGAATTTTTCAACCGTGTCTCTAATCTCTATCACAGTATATATAGATATACAACACACATAATCACAAATACAACTACTAAAATGACCAAAATCTGTTACTTTTTGTTGGTTTTTTTACTCCATTTTCTGGGTTTTTGTGTTGCAAGAAAGAATAATCAGATCACCAACCTAAACAAATTGATAGACTCTAGAAGATCAGAGAATCCACCACGTGTCGAACCATGGACAGAACAAGATACATCAAACTTATCTCCACTTTATATTGTAGAACAACAAGGGTCAAAGGAAGCAGACCGGATCGACAAGCTGCCAGGCCAACCACAAGTTGATTTTGATCATTATTCAGGATATGTAACAGTTGATGCAGACGCGGGAAGAGCATTGTTTTATTACTTTACTAAATCACCTCAGAATTCTTCAACCAACCCTCTTGTCCTCTGGCTCAACGGAGGTGATTCATCTATTTCATTTCAATCTATATTAAAAATGTTAAAAGTATTATTTTCACACAATAAACAAACTTAAAATAGTGCAAAACTACAGGGCCCGGATCCTCGTCCTTTGGATATGGAGCCATGGAAGAACTTGGACCCTTCCGAGTCAACAGCGATGGCAAAACACTCTACCGCAACGACTATGCATGGAATAATGGTAATAAAAGATCCTACATGTTGCATTTGTTACACATGACTGGACAAACTTTTTAATGCTATTTATAACGATGAGGGTAGTTAACTGTTGTCGGATTTACTACATATATTGGCCTAAACACTGACAATCTTTTATAGTGGCTAATGTGCTGTTTTTGGAGTCGCCTGCTGGAGTAGGGTTTTCGTATTCGAACAGATCGTCAGATTACATGACTGGGGACAAGCAAACAGCTAAAGATTCCTACACATTTCTCATAAACTGGCTGGAAAGATTCCCTGAATACAAAACCCGAGATTTCTTTATTACAGGTGAAAGCTATGCAGGTCACTACGTACCCCAACTTGCCTCGCTCATTCTTTCCGAAAACAAGAGAACTAACGGAACAATCATTAATCTTCGTGGGATTGCAGTAAGTACCTATTGTACCGATCAAATGGATTAGATAGGACAAAACACTTTGTACTATGTGTCACATGCACTGCTGACTGCACGTCCGATGTCAATAAAGCAAAAATTGAAACATTTTGTCTCATACGAAAAGGTGGAAACAAGGTGGGGCAGGGACTTGTCTATCCAAAAGACGTATTTTCCCTTCTCATGCATCCTCATCAATAAAAGTAACCCTAGAAAGTTTGTCCGGTCATTTCCGGTGCACAAATGCCACCCAAGCACTAACACGCTAAATGGGTACGTCTTTTGAATGTGTAGATTGGGAATGCTTTGATAGATGACGTTACGACTTATGAAGGAATTCATGACTACTTCTGGACACATGCGCTAAATTCTGATGAGACAATTGCAGGAATAAAGAAGTACTGTGACTATGCTACTGGGAATTTCTCAGATGAGTGCTACAAGTATCAAAGCCAAGGAGCACGTGAAGTTGGTGATATTGATATCTACAACATTTACGTGAAAGTGTATCATTCTCATTGCCCCCACACACACCCGGTTACAAGGAATAAATACATATACAAAGAGGGCCTAAGCTACAAGCCCAAGACATACAAACGTGGGCTATACAAACCTATAAACGTATATACAAATGTGTCCGTTAACATCCCCCCGCAGTTTGAACGGGAGGTTGCCGAACATTCAAACTGGACCGAAAATCATGAAACAGTGTGAACGGAAGGCCCTTGGTAAAGATGTCTGCATACTGAGATGCGGAAGGGACATGGAGAACCCGAATCGCCCCGGTGGCAACCTGATCGCGAACGAAGTGTATGTCGATCTCAATATGCTTTGTACGTTGGTGTTGGACCGGGTTGGATGACATGTAGACAGCACTGATATTGTCACAGTAGACAATCGTGGCCTTGGTAGGTGGTGAGTGAAGCTCACGGAGAAGGTTGCGAATCCAACATGTCTCAGCAACGGCATTGGCAACCCCTCTGTATTCGGCTTCGGCACTGGACCGAGATATGACACCTTGTCTCTTGGAGGACCAAGAGATGAGATTGTCACCAAGGAAAACACAGTAGCCAGATGTCGATCGGCGAGTGGCAGGGCAGCCACCCCAGTCTGCGTCAGAGTAGGCGGTGAGAGACAAACGGGGAGAAACATGAAGGTGAAGACCATGCTCTACTGTGCCTCGTATGTACCGAAGTATGCGCTTAAGGGCGTGTAAGTGGGGCTCCCGGGGATCGTGCATGTATAAGCAGATCTGCTGGACCGCAAATGAGATGTCCGGTCGCGTGAAGGTGAGATACTGGAGGGCTCCTGCCAAACTGCGAAATAAGGATGGGTCAGCGACAGGATCGCCTGTGGCATCGAGCTTATGAGTGGCGTCAGCTGGAGTGCGACATGGGTTACATTGAAGCATGTTTGCCCGCTTGAGGATGTCGAGAGCATATTGTTCTTGAGACAAGAAAAGGCCCGTGGCACTGCGTTTGGCGGATATGCCAAGGAAATAATTGAGCGGACCGAGGTCTGTCATGGCAAACTCACGGCTGAGAAGGGAGATAATATGCTGAAGAAGCGGTGTAGAGGAGCCGGTAAGGATGATATCATCAACATATAACAGGATGTATGCCGTGTGCTGAGAAGACCGAAAAATAAACAGAGACGGGTCAGTGCGGCTGTGAGAGAACCCAAGTCTGGAAGCATGCTCAGCAAATCTATGATACCAAGCCCGAGGTGCCTGTTTGAGCCCGTATAATGAACGTTTGAGAAGGCAAACGTGATCTGGACGCATAGAGTCTCGGAAGCCTGGGGGCTGGTGCATGTAGACCGTTTCTTGAAGGGATCCGTGAAGGAAGGCATTTTTGACATCAAGCTGGTGAATGGGCCAATGGCTAGAGACTGCGAGACTAAGAACGGTGCGTATGGTGGCCGGTTTAACCACCGGGCTAAATGTCTCGTCACAGTCAATGCCGGGTTGTTGGCTGCGACCGTTAGCAACTAAGCGGGCTTTGTAGCGAGAGAGAGACCCGTCAGCGTTAAATTTTTGTTTGAACAACCACATGGACCGAACGATATTCACCCCGGCGGGCCTAGGTACCAGTTCCCAAGTTCCATTCAACATAAGAGCATGATATTCCTCGTCCATGGCTTTATGCCAGTGAGGGTCCTGTAATGCCTGTAAATATGACCGGGGGACAGGGGACACAGAGGTGGTGTGAAGATTGAGGCGATCAATAGGCTTACGTATGCCAGCTTTCCCACGGGTCGTCATGGGATGAGATGGCGGAAAAGGAGGCAGGTGGGTAGGGGAAGGCGAGGTGGAGGTCGGGTGAGTGTCCTCGGAGGTGGGAAACTCGTGACCGGGAGTGACAAGAGTAGGATGGGGGGAGGGCTGTGGGGGATGAGGTGGTGCAGCTGGAGATAAAATCTCCTTAAGGATGGGTGACGGTTCTAAGTTTTGGTCAAGGAAGTCATAGGAGGGGGGGTCGGTTGGAGTGACAGAACCGTATGGGAAGATGTTTTCTTCAAATACGACATGACGGGAAAGAATGATTTTGCGGGTGGAGAGATCATAGCATCGGTATCCGCTATGAAGAGACGGATAACCAAGGAATATGCAAGGTGTGGTTCGGGGTTGAAGCTTGTGAGAGGTGGTGAGATGGGGGAAGCAAAGACACCCAAACACGCGAAGATTGGTGTAGGAGGGGTGGCGATGGTAAAGTCTAAAGTAAGGAGTGTCGTTTTGAATAGAGGAGGAAGGGAGAATGTTGAGAAGGTATGTGGCCATATGAAGCGCTTCAACCCAAAATGTAGGGGGGAGATGAGCTTGGAAGAGGAGGGTACGAACAACATTGTTGATGGTTCGTAGCATTCGTTCGGACTTGCCATTTTGCTGGGAAGTATGGGGGCAAGAGAATCGGAAATGAATGCCATTCCGAGCAAAATGATCGTGAAAAAGTTTGTTGTTATACTCGCCCCCATTGTCACATTGAAAAGCTTTAATAGTGGCATTGAATTGAGTTTGGATAAGATTTGAGAGGTGTAAGAATTTGCTAAAGACTTCGTTTTTGTGTTTCAAAGGGTAGACCCAAACAAAATGCGAGTAATGATCCAAAAAGATGACATAATAGCGAATGCCACTAGTGGTGATTATTGGAGATGTCCAAATGTCAGAATGTATTATATCAAAAGCATTAGCAACGACGGTATTGGAATTAAAAAATGGTAAACGAACAAATTTTCCAAGTTTACAAGCATGACAAGGCAAACTAGGAATGTCTTTATTACAAGAAATTAATTTATTGGAAACTAAAGACTTCAACACTTGGTCACCGGGGTGTCCCAACCGTTGATGCCATAGAGAAGCGCTTGAAGCGACGAAAACTTTAGGGGAGGAAGACGTGACATCATAGAGGGGGCCGTCACTATCACATCGGATCAGGGGTTGTTTGCTCCTGTAATCATGAACAGTAAAACCAAACTCGTCAAAGTCAATGGAGCATTTATTGTGGCGGGCAAATTTACGAACTGAAATAAGGTTTTTGATGATGTTTGGAGTAATAAGGACATTGTTTAGGTAGAGAGGACGAAATGGGTTGGGAATCGGAAAAATGGTGTGTCCGGTCATAGTTATAGGAATTTTAGAACCATTACCAACATAAATAAAACGAGAACCATGATTATGTGAAATAGATTTTAATATACCTCCATTTCCGTGCACATGATCCGTTGCACCCGTATCCATGATCCACCCTTCATTACCCGGATCGTTTAAAGAGAATGTATTAAATAGTTGCGGAAGAGAGGTGGGTTGGTCACCAAAATTAGCAGCAGAGTGGGCCTGGTGTGCAGAGTCAGAAGTTGGTCCAGTACCAGCAAGATGGGCCTGTGCAGAAGCATTGAAGTGGGCCGCTGGAGAAGTAGCACGATAGATGGGTTGTTGTGTAGGCGCTGGTCCAAGAAGCCCAGCAGAGGGAGGTCCAGTAGGAGACAAACCGTGAGTGGCCCAAGCGCCACCAGGGGAAGAAAACGGAGGTCGCTGTTGCGCTACGTCAGTCGGAGGCGGTACGTAGAACCAGCCATAGCGGGGCTGCTGGCGACGGCGCTGATTTGACTGTCGACGGTCCGATCGCCGGCCTTGTTGCCGGTTTCCTCCATTGTTGCCGGCGATTTGATCAGATGAGGTGTGAGATCCGGTAACGTGCAACACAGTTGGAGAAGAGGAATGGTTCTGATGTGATGCGACAGTGGGAATCGAGTCTTGGGGAAGTTGGAATTCTTCAAGAGTAACAATATCCCGAGCATCCATGAAGCTGGGGAAAGGATACCTGTGGCGAATCATTGTTGCGACACTGTGGAATTTAGCGGGAAGGCCATTCACGACATACATTACCAGGTTCTTGTCTGGGACTTTTGAGCCAAGGTTTTCAAGTTGATCCGCCAAGCTCTTGATCTTGGAGAAGTAATCAGAAGCCGACATGTCTCCCATGGTGATGGTACGAAGTTCCGCATCTAGCCTCATGGCCCGTGACTCCTTGTTTGAGCGGAAAAGGTTTTCAAGTCGGACCCAGATCTCTCTAGCCGACTGTCCATCCTTCAGTACCATGTGCAAAACGTTTTGGGTTAAGCAGCCATAGAGCCACAACTGAATCATGGAGTCTATCTTCTCCCATTCGGGTTCGGTGGATTTGGGGTGAGAATCGTCGATATGATCAATGACATCGAAGGCTTTGCAGTGGGTGTTGAAGAGGGCACGCCATGCATCATAATTGAACCGCTCGAGATCAAGAACAATCGGTATGTAAGTTTTGATGTTGGTAATGCCAAAGATCTTGTTCGGAGGCGAAGTAGGGTTCGATGTATTACCGGACATGGTGAAGAACGGAGACGAAGAAGGGTAACTAAGGAAAACAGGGAGTAACTAAGGAAGGCTGCAAAATTTTGGGAAAGAGAGTTAAGAGGGAAATCAAAGATAAGGAAAGGAGATATGAAGGAGCGTAATACTATGCTCTGATACCATGAAAGTGTATCATTCTCATTGCCCCCACACACACCCGGTTACAAGGAATAAATACATATACAAAGAGGGCCTAAGCTACAAGCCCAAGACATACAAACGTGGGCTATACAAACCTATAAACGTATATACAAATGTGTCCGTTAACATTACGCACCACTCTGTGATGACAGCACACAAAAATCTGGATCCACTGGATCTGTAAGTCTATTAATTCTACTAAATAAAGAATATATAGCATGCATGATGCAACTTTCTAAACTGCTTATACGGTTTCAAAAAATACATAAAATGTATCCTACTAATTTAATTAAGAGCTAAATGAAAGAAACTGCAACAAACTTTTGATTATTTGTTTTATAATAGCATACTACTTGTGCTTCTATTTGTCACAACATTGTACTTCCAATTTGTTTCCTATTAACAAATTAAATTTTCGGTTTATTTTATTAGGACATTGAATTTCGGAATAGCAACCCATTTATAGTAGTAAAAGTTATATCTATGTGGATGACATTGCCATAATTGGGAAGATAATTCAAAGTACAATGGTGTAGTAGGAAGAAACGGAAGTAGGATGCTATAATAAAGAAACGAATAATAATATGTTGCTATTTCTTGCAATTAGCTTTTTCATTAATTTGCCATAAAACCAACTATTAAATCTAATTGATGTGTTGAACTAGGTAAAGAACTTTGATCCTTGTTCTGATGATTATGTCGACTCATATTTGAATCGAGCAGAAGTGCAAGAAGCTCTTCATGCCCGAAATACCTCATGGGCACATCATGGGTACCTTTTTTCTCTAAAAATAGGATGCGTTTAATAAACAAATGAATGAAAGCATGCTGTTATTTCTTGCATTTAACCCCTGATTTTATGGCAGTGGTGTTGGATGGACAGACAGCCCAACAACCATTCTGCCTACTATCACTCAGCTTATTGACAATGGTATTAGTGTCTGGATATACAGGCAAGTGCACCTAATCTACACTCAATTCCATTTTTAATTTAATTCGGTAAGGCATATATGGGTGTTTGTTTGTTATTAATACAGAAAGAACGACTTAATACAGAAAGTCATGGAAATGAGGCTTCCCCATTAAATCCTAATTTTTTACAAACCCGCCCTCGTTTATTTTTTCCTTACATATTATGAAGTGTGTCGTTAATTTTTCAAATGTTTTTAAACATCATTTATCGAAACAACACTTAATAAGAAAAAAAGCAAAACAGAGCCTTAAATCAGCATATTTTACACACAAAAAAGAAACAGAAATTCAATTTATGACGAACTGGCAGTGGTGACACCGATGGGCGGATCCCAGTAACAGCCTCAAGATACTCTGTAAACAAGTTGAAGCTTCCTGTAGAGACCGCTTGGCGACCATGGTACTTTAATAGAGAGGTATATACGATATTTGAAACCAATTGAATAAAAAACAAATACTTACAATAATAGTGGAATTTAATAAGTTAAATGCTAAAAATGTGATAGGTTGGAGGATATGTGGTAGGCTATAAAGGAGTTGTACTTGCCACAGTGAGAGGCGCAGGGCATTTGGTCCTAAGCTACCAGCCAGAAAGAGCATTGACGATGATTTCATCATTCCTTCAGGGAAAACTTCCTCCATCTTTGACATAATTGTTAGTCTAATATGAAGGCTTTGACAATTATAATCAAAGTTTGGTGAGAAGTTTATTCAAAGTTGGAAGGTTTTTTTTTTTTTTTTTTTTTATTTTATTCATGTGGCTGGTTAAGGAATTGGCTATAAATAGCCTTCATCTCTCACAATCAAAATGTACCACAAAAAACAAATAAACACAGAGCAATAAAACTTCTAGTTACCCGCCGTGGACGTAGGTCATTTTTGGACCGAACCACGTTAAATTCTTGTGTTCTTAATTTGTGAGCCGAGTGTGTGAGTTTAGTGTTCGTATGCTAAGTGTCTCGATCCTAACAAGTGGTATCAGAGCCTTGGTATAGCTCCAGAGAGTGATTTTCTGTTTTTGGGTCGAAAATTTTTTGTCTCAAAAACGATTTTGGTTTACGCCGTTGGAAAGGTCTCGTTCCGCAGATTCCAAAAATATATTTTTTCGAATTTTTTGAGCACCGGAAGACCTCCAAATCGCCGGTCAAAGTTGGTCAAACCTCGCCGGAAAGTTGGCCGGAAAAACCAGTTCGCCGGAGAAGACGACACTGTAGCACCGGAGTTTCGCCGGAGAAGACGACACTGTAGCGGTACTGTAGCATTTTACAAAACAGGTCCTTGAAGTTCCAGAATTTGCAAAACAGGTCCCTGAAGTTCCAGAATTTGCAAAACAGGTCCCTGAAGTTCCAGAATTTGCAAAATAGGTCCCTGAAGTTCCAGAATTTGCAAAATAGGTCCCTGAAGTTCCAGAATTTGCAAAATAGGTCCCTGAAGTTCCAGAATTTGCAAAACAGGTCACTGAAGTTCCAGAATTTGCAAAACCGGTCCCTGAACTTTCTGAAAATTGCAGTTTAGCCCCTGAACTTTCAGAAAATTGCATTTTAGCCCCTAAACTTTCTGAATATTGCAGTTTAGCCCCCGAACTTTCAGAAAATTGCAGTTTAGCCCCTGAATTTCAGAAAAATTGCATTTTTCACCCTTAATTTCTGAAAGAAAAGTGCATTTTGTCCGTTAAAATGGCAGAAGACGGTAAAATTAAAATTGAGAAGTTTGATGGTACCGATTATGGCTTTTGGAAAATGCAAATTGAAGATATGCTGTATCAGAAAAGTTTGCATTTGCCTATGTTGGGCGTACAACCAGATGACATGTATGATGAAGATTGGAAGTTGTTGGATCGACAAGCCTTGGGCGTAGTTAGGCTTTCATTGGCGAAGAGTGTTGCGTATAACATTGTCAATGAAACAACTACTTATGGAGTATTTAAGGCTTTGTCCAACATGTACGAGAAGCCGTCCGCTTCCAACAAAGTGTTCCTCATCAAACAATTGGTTAACACCAAGATGAAGGAAGGCATGTCAGTTACCGCTCACATAAACGAGTTTAACTCAATTATCTCTCGTTTAGCCTCAGTTGCAATAAAGTTTGAAGATGAAGTACAAGCGCTCCTCCTTTTATCATCTTTACCCGACAGTTGGTCAGGCACAGTCACAGCTGTTAGTAGTGCATCTGGCACTACCAAACTCACTTTCGAGAGTATTCGTGACTTGATTGTAAATGAAGATATCAGACGGAGAAGCAATGGTGAGACTTCTAGTTCTAGTTCTATATTGCATACAGAAAGTAGAGGAAGAAAAAATGAAAGAGGACGTGGTCGAGGCAGATCAAAGTCCAGAAAAAGGGGACAGTCAAAAACCAGAAAAGACATTGAATGCTGGAATTGCAAAGAAAAAGGTCACTTTAGAAGCCAATGCCCAAAACCACAAGCTGAAAAGAAAGAAGTAAACAATGTATCCTCTGAAGATTCGGAAGATTATCTCATATGTTGCGTTGAGAATTCGGCAGAATCCTGGATTATGGATTCAGGTGCTTCTTTCCATGCCGTCTCATGCCCAGATATGGTCAAGAACCTACAAACAGGTGCTCTTGGAAAAGTTCGTTTGGCTGATGATCAAGTGCTTGATATTACGGGTATGGGAGACGTAGATTTGAAGACCTCCTTAGGAACCACGTGGACATTAAAAGATGTCAGGGTTATTCCAAACTTAAGGAGAAAGTTGATCTCAGTTGGTAAGTTGGATGATGAAGGGTTTGATGTTCACTTTGGGGGTGGACAATGGAAAGTGATCAAAGGCAACTTGGTGATTGCCAAAGGAAAGAAGAAAGGCACTCTATACATGGTAGAGATACCTAGTGATGGTGTTCATGCTGTAACCACAAATCCGAGTCCATCTAATTTATGGCACCAACGACTCGGACACATGAGCAATAAGGGATTGAAGATGTTGGCTCAGAAAGGGAAGTTTCCAGACTTGAAGAAAGTTGAAACTGAATTTTGTGAATCTTGTGTTCTCGGGAAACAAAAGCGGGTTACTTTTGTAAAGACGGGGAAGACACCGAAAGCTCAGAAGTTGGAGCTTGTTCACTCGGATGTATTTGGACCAACACCAGTTTCATCCCTAGGAGGCAAAAACTACTATGTAACCTTTATTGATGATTCAACACGCAAGGTATGGGTCTATTTTCTTAAAAATAAATCTGATGTATTTGATACTTTTAAGATATGGAAATCTGCTGTTGAAAATGAAACTGATTTGAAGGTAAAATGCCTGAAGTCGGATAATGGTGGTGAATACATAAGCAAGGAGTTTGTTGACTATTGTGCCAAACAAGGGATAAAGATGATCAAGACAGTCCCAGGAACCCCTCAGCAAAATGGTGTAGCTGAGAGAATGAATAGAACTCTGAATGAAAGGGCTAGAAGCATGAGGTTGAATGCTGGTTTACCAAAGACATTCTGGGCTGATGCAGTTAACACTGCAGCCTACTTGATCAACCGTTCACCGTGTGTTCCCTTGGATCTTAAATTGCCGGAGGAAATGTGGCAAGGGAAGGAAGTAAGTCTCAAACACCTAAAAGTCTTTGGTTGTACTGCTTACAGTTTGTTAAAAGATGGTGACAGGGATAAACTTGATTCAAAGACCAAGAAGTGCACATTCATTGGTTATGGGTCAGATGAAATGGGTTACAGGCTTTGGGATAGTGAAAGCAGAAAGATAATCCGAAGCAAGAATGTCACCTTTAACGAAGCTGAGTTATACAAAGACATGAACAACAAAAGTCCAGAAGTCCAGAAGGAGTACGTTGAATATGAAGGTGGTGAAAAGAAGAAAGAAGTTTCAGTTGAAATCCCTGAATCTGGGGATGATTCAACTGACAGTGGGAGCTCAGAGGATGAATCCAGAAATGACTCTGAAGATGAAGAAACCAGCCCTCCAGCTCCAGAGTCACCAGCCACACCTCAAGTTCAACCAAGAAGATCTTCCAGAGTCATCAGACCACCACAAAGATACTCACCATCTGTCAACTACATTCTTTTGACAGAAAATGGTGAACCCCAGTGTTACTCTGAAGCTAAGAGGTTAAAAGATTCATTGCAGTGGGAGCTAGCAATGAAAGATGAAATGAAGTCGCTTGAGAAGAACAAGACCTGGCTTTTAACGAAGCTTCCATCCGGGAAGAAGGCTCTTCAGAACAAATGGGTTTTCAGGGTCAAGGATGAACATGATGGTACCAAACGGTACAAAGCAAGATTAGTAGTCAAGGGCTTTCAACAGAAAGAGGGAATCGATTTCAATGAAATATTCTCTCCAGTAGTGAAGATGACCACTATCAGACTTGTTCTCAGCATTGTAGCAGCAGAAGGTTTGCATCTAGAGCAGCTAGATGTCAAGACAGCTTTTCTACATGGTGACCTAGATGAAGAAATTTACATGACACAACCAGAGGGTTTTCAGATTAAAGGCAAAGAAAACTTGGTGTGTAAATTGAAGAAGAGCTTGTATGGTCTGAAGCAAGCGCCCAGACAATGGTATTTGAAGTTTGATAACTTCATGAGAAGAGTTGGTTACAAGAGATGTGACAATGACCATTGTTGTTACATCAAGAAGTTTAAGGGTTCTTATATCATTCTACTACTCTATGTAGATGATATGTTGATTGCAGGCTCAGACATGACAGAGATCAAGAAGTTAAAGAAGCAAATGTCTGAAGAATTCGAGATGAAAGACTTGGGAGCTGCAAACCAAATACTCGGGATGAGTATTTTCAGAAACAAAGAAGATGACTCTTTGACACTCTCTCAAGAGAAGTACATTGAGAAAGTGTTAGAGAAATTCAGCCTTAAAGATGCCAAGATCAGAAGCACACCTTTGGGAAGTCACTTTAAGCTTTCTAAAGTTCAGTCACCCAAATCAGATGAAGACAAGAAAGAAATGGCTAAAGTACCTTATGCATCTGCAGTTGGTAGTCTCATGTATGCAATGGTATGCACGAGACCAGATATTGCACATGCAGTGGGAGTTGTTAGTCGATTTATGTCCAATCCGGGGAGAGAACATTAGGAAGCAGTTAAATGGCTGCTAAGATATTTGAAGGGGACTTCAAAAGTGGCATTGCATTTTAAAGGGAAAGATGTCATTCTGAAAGGTTTTGCAGATGCAGACCTTGGTGGTTGCAAAGACTCATACAAAAGCACTACCGGGTATGTCTTTACAGTTGGAGGCACTGCAGTGAGTTGGATGTCTAAACTCCAGAAAAGTGTTGCCCTTTCAACCACAGAAGCAGAGTATATGGCAGTTGCTGAAGCAAGCAAAGAGCTTATATGGTTGAAGAACTTTCTCGAAGAACTTGGCAAGGAACAAGTTGATTGTGCGCTGTTTTGTGATAATCAAAGTGCAATACACCTTGCAAAGAATCCTGTCTTCCATTCGAAGACAAAGCACATACAGCTGAGATATCACTTCATCAGAGAAAGAATTAATGATGGTACTCTGAAGTTGAAGAAGATCAAAGGAACTGAAAATCCAGCTGATATGTTGACTAAGGTTGTTACCTTAGAGAAGTTGAAGCTTTGCATAGCTTCAACTGGCCTTCAAGATAATTGAAGAGAAGGCCAGGGTAACTAAGAAGGAGCTAAGATCGAAAGTGTTTTTTGGAATGCACAGTTGAAGCACATGTGAAGATTGTTCCGTGGCTTCAAGTGAGAGATTGAAGAATCGTTGCAAGACTTGGATGGCAAAGAAATACTAAATTGTTCAAACCTTCAAGTGGGAGATTGTTAGTCTAATATGAAGGCTTTGACAATTATAATCAAAGTTTGGTGAGAAGTTTATTCAAAGTTGGAAGGTTTTTTTTTTTTTTTTTTTTTTATTTTATTCATGTGGCTGGTTAAGGAATTGGCTATAAATAGCCTTCATCTCTCACAATCAAAATGTACCACAAAAAACAAATAAACACAGAGCAATAAAACTTCTAGTTACCCGCCGTGGACGTAGGTCATTTTTGGACCGAACCACGTTAAATTCTTGTGTTCTTAATTTGTGAGCCGAGTGTGTGAGTTTAGTGTTCGTATGCTAAGTGTCTCGATCCTAACAATAATTACCTTAAATGCTACTATGTAGTTGGTCAAAATCGAATAACTACAATAGCAATGAATCCCGAGCCTATTTTATTCTTCTAAGATGGAAAATTACCAATAAAATGAAGGGGTGAATCTGAAGCCTGTGGTATGGATTTTATGATGGTTCAATTTCTTGTTATGAAGATGGAACCCTTGAAGTTTTCTCGACTAAACTGGCCTCATAATCCAAATCATCATTTATTATTGCTTTTCTTTACTCTACAAGCCATCTTAGAAAAGGAAAAGTCAGAAGCGAATTGTACAAGATGATATTTGAAAAATAAAAATGTCATTTACAGCATGGAAACTTAAAACTTTATATGTAATAATAAATATGTCTCCTTGATTATTCCATCCTGTACACGCTTGATGTTTGCCGGTAGCAAAATAAGCAAAACTTTTCTGCATCTATAGGTTGCTAAGTGGTGTGCAGAAAGAAAAAATGTACTTCAAATCTGAAGATATATGCATCAGAAACTAAAGAACTAAAACAGATTCGTCAGATGTAAATCAATGATAACACCCTAGAACAATTAACGTGATATAATAATGCACTTAATTTTGACAGAAGCTAAAATGTAGGAAGTAAAAGTACCAAATAACTAAAAAGAAAAAAGAAAAAGGATAATTACAAGAGTAGTGATGAACTTGTCTTTTTTTTAGCATTCTCTTGTTCTTTTGACTAAAGCTAAAATGTAGTACCAACTAAAGCATCACCTACTTTTGTCCCGTTTCTTGCTCTACGTATACCCACATTCCCTGTATACACAGTTTATTAGACACATACACATACCTGCTTATCTTCCCTTTCCAACTCATAACCTGAACAACCCCAGATCAATTCCCAAACACCAAATTAAGAAATTTCAATTTATGTTGGTTACACTACAAGAAAATTCTTAATTAGTGACCAAAATGATTTGGTCACTAACAGTAGAAAATTGTCAAATTGATTTAGTGACCAGGATTCCGGTCGTCACTTTTCGTCACTATAGGTCCATCACTAAATTAATTAGAGACCAAAACTTGTAGGTGGTCACTAAATAGTGACCAAAATATAGCAGTCACTATATGTGTGACGACTTAATTTGTCACTAAATACAGTCACTAATAATTGGAAATCGTCACTATTTATACATTTAGTGACCAAACATATGCTCACTAATTATTTATTGTTAGAGACCAAAAAAAGTTGTCACTTATTATCTATTGCTAGAGACCAAAGAGATTGCCACTAATCATTTATTAGACCAAAAAAATTGTGCACCACTTAAAATTTTTAGATCACATTAATTTGTTCTAAATAACATTAATACGCCATAACCAGTTTATTTATTAAGGTGATGTTTGTTTTTGATGATGCAAAATATCTTTTTTTTTACATGTCTGTGGAAGAATATGTTGATCAAAAGTCTTTTTCCATGTCTTCGTTTTTCATAAAACATCTGCTTGTGGAGTAATAAAGATGGAGGCTTGGGTTTTCTTCTTGGTGGTCGGGTGTTGAGAAAAAAGGGAGGGACGGAAGAGTTGGAAGAAAGTTGCGAACTAAAATTCAAAAAAGAGGCAAAAAGATAAAAGTAATGTCTTTTAAAAAAAGACCTGAAAAAGAGTATTTTTCAGGTATTTTGTCTTCATGAAAACAAACAGTCTTTTTGATAAACGTCAACCCGCCCGCAGACATTTTGGAAGAAAAAGACATTTTGAAGAAAAACAAACACCCTCTAAGAGTTGCTTTTCCATAGCACTTAAATAGTATATTACCTTTAGCAATCACCTACAACAACAAGAACCAATATATGATTTTATCTTTTTATATAACATCCTTCTATCATTTTTTCACCACACAAACTACACAAATTTCTGTGTACCTCTTCATGCAACTGTTGTTGAGTTAAAGAAACATCAAAACCCTGTTTTGGGAGACTAAAAAGCTCCTTAATATCCTAAATAAACAAACACGAATAAACAAAGTCATTTCACACAAATTATTAAATTAGAAACACAACAAAATAGCATCCAACTTTCAAAAACTCACTTGTTGACTGAAATATTGAATTTGTTGGTTGTTTTCACGGTTAGTAACACCTCTGAATAAACTGAAACACCCAGTAAAATATAGCTTGTACATCATAATTTTACTAAAGAAACAAAAATTTTAACAAAAGATGTACAAGCGCCGGATATATACAAGTCATATCATAAATCATCCCAAGTATCAAAAGATAAACAAAATGTATGGGTATATGGTTTAACAACTACACGTGATAACAACAGTGACAAAAATATCAAGGACTGGACTAACATTTCATTCCAGGACAGCCTTTCCTTTCTTCCCACTAGGTCCTGAAACACCAAAAAAACAACAATTCTATAAGCAAAGGCTTAGTGAGTAACCTAAGTATGCACCACTATATTGTACATTTGACCATTTTATGTGTAACTCAATAAAGATGTCTTAATAGACATTGCAACACCAAAGCAATATTAATATTACTTGTATCACCATTATAAAGCCCATATAGGGACACCAAATAAGGTTTTAACACCAACCTTATATTCACCAAAAATGGCTAAATACCAAAAAAAACACCAAGTTTCTATACATCAGAATACACACCAATCCCATGTATAAGAAATGTTTATAATCAACAATTTTGTATGTATACAAGTAAATAACAACCTGCAAATAGTCACAAATATATATATATATATATATATATATATATATATATATATATATACACACACACACCACAAGTTCAACAAAGGAAGTAAGGGAAATGAGCTACTCACCGTGATTCGATCCAAAAAGATGTTATTTTTGATGTTATAACACCTACCTAATCCTTATTATCTACAAAATAATAAGTATAAACAATCAAATTAACCAAATACACCTTGTAAGTATAAAATCCAATGAATCTGCTTGCTACAGTAACATTACCGCCGCTAACTTCCGGTCTCGACCATAGTTAGCGCCGCTAATGATGAACACAAGACCTTCCTTGTTCATTTTTCTAGGTTAACACTCCAATACTCATTTCCAGACTTATATTAACTTGTTTTCACAAAAATATTACTAAAACTTACATTACACAACAAACCCCAACTTCCTTTCTATCAAATACACCAACAATTACCCACCATTTCCTAGCTAAAACACATAGAAGGTAGTACTCACCTCAAATCTTGATTTACAGCTAAAAGCCCTTTGATTTCCTTCTCAAATTGTTGAATTTCAGTTCCAAAACGAGGTTGGAACTCTCCCCACTGTTTTTTCTATTTTTAGAAATTGTTTTAACCAAATGACTATGTTTAACACTTAAAATAAGGACACATGAATGCGGCTATTAGCATCAATATATTCTGTTTTTAGAAACTGTTAGAGCTCTAACTTCAGTTTTCTCGAATCTAGAATAACAATGTACTATTTTAGCATCACTAACTCTTTAGGGACAATTAGCGCTGCTAAAACCTCTGTAATGGTTTTCTATTACATCCTAGACATTCTCTTAATCCATTAAGCCATAAATTCAACCACCACTTCTAAGACAGTTATCAAGCCCTAAAACGAAAAACTAAACACTAACATTTCCAATATCTAACATAGATCTCGAGACATGGAAATATCAATTTCTTAACATTTCTAGTCCGTATTTCACCAAATTCACCAAAACAAAGTTTTAAGATTCCATATCATTTGCAACATATAATTAGAGTATATTTAAGTATCCTAACATGGTTTTGGAGCGTTACAAGTTCTCCCCTCTTTAAAGATATTACGTCCCCAGAATCTTCTCAAATCGTTGTGGAAATTTGTTCTTCATTTCATCCTCCAATTCCCATGTCATATAGGCACCATTGTGATGGTTCCATTGTACCTAACTTTTTGAAAGTTATGTGAATCTTTGATTCATCTTTATTGACATGAGGACATGTTAATTGATCAATTCAAATAGAGTGTTATGGACCTAACTTGTTGTAACTATGTTGGTCGAGTAATGAAGACTTGTCATTTAGATCACATACTTCCTTTCTTAAATGAGGCAACACTAGCACTAGTATTTTTTTCTATATCTTTTCTTGAATCTCTTGTCGAGTACTCGTGTCAACAAGTCAACTGATGTATAGGCCTGAGGACACCTAAGAAGCCTTGACATTAGTCGAAGGCCTAACTTGGACAGAGACCATACGAGTTACATAACAACTGATAGGGAGGCAGGGCAAAGCGCAAAACCATATGACACAGATACAAATGAAGGTCATTTAGCAGGATAAATATAATACATGGAGGACACGGGACGCTGCACAGAAGATTCATATGCCAAGCTCACCCTAAATATGCCGCTAACATCTCAACATACATTGCCATTATCTGATAGCAAGTGTGTCATGACTCTTCTGCTCGATCCTTAATAGCATGCTAGTTGAGTGTTGAACACGTCACAAATTTTACCCCATTACAATTGTATCCAAAAGAAATTTAAGATACATCTTATTTGTATAGTTTTCCTTATCTAATTAGTTCCTTTTCCATTATCCTTACTACAACATCATTATCACTTGTATGTTATTACTTATTATTACATAAATTCACACATTTTAGGGGACACATGTTGAAATTTTCCAGAAATAATTGCTCTCAATCATTACACTATAACGCATCCAGTCGACTAACTTTACTTATGTTAGGAAATGTTGAAATGCTCCATAGAACTATCGGTTTTGCCCCACTTTAGTCGTTATAACTGACAATAGCAAACTTTCATCGTTTTTACATGCAAAACTATTTTTTTTTCATTTTTTCTTATAATTTGGCAATGCTACGTGTATATATATATATATATATATATATATATATATATATATATATATATATATATATATATATATATATATATATATATATATATGATGCAAACTCTTGTCTCAGACTGATCCTTTGGACGCTGGAATCCTCGACCTGAGCTCATAACAATAAAGAAACAGGGTCAGACGCACTCCGGGAGGCGATCCCGGGAGGGCGCTCGAACGGTTAAGTTAGCACGGTGGTCGGAAAGTATGGAGAGAGAGTACGGGAAAAGGTAAGTGAAAGTGGTAATGCGATGATGATCTCACCAAGGGCGTGATCATCATATACCGTTATACCTGCGAGGGGACCACTTGTCAGTTGGTAGCGGATCTTTACCTTATTGGTCGATCGTCTGGCGCTGACTGTGATTGGTTCATTCATCTGGCCAGGTGGTAGCTCGAGGACCACCTGATTCGTTCGTGTCTAAATGGTTCGCATGATGACCGTTACAGGGTGACGTGCTGTTCTAGCATTGGTACATGTGGCAATCAACCATTTAGCGACTGTCGAATCGGATAAGATCCAGCCAGGCCTCTGGCGGCTGGCTGTCTGTCTGAATACTGGAGAGTCGTGCCGCTGGCATGCTAGTGGGAAGCTATGCGTATCCGTATGATATACCATCAAGTCCCCCAGTCTTGGTAGTCAAGGCGATGACGTGGTCTAGTTTTGACTAGCAAGATTGGAAAAAGGGCAGTTCGTTTTCCGAGGAAATCGGCGTTATTATGGTTGACGTGAGTGATGTGACTTGTCTGTTTCCATCATTAGGAACGATTTTCAATTTCCCGCTTCCTTTCTTATCCTTTTAGGGTTCTCCTCTTCTTTCTCTCTGTCTTACTTTCTTCGTACTCGCTTTCGATTTTCCTCTGTTGTCTTCTTTCCTGTGCTCTTCTCCCCCCTTTTCAACTTAAAATGGCGGAACACGATCGTTAGGAAATTCCGGACGATGTTTATGGTCCTTTAGTAGAGCGTTATGGTTTTCAACCGGAGGATGGAGTCCTCCTTCCTGATGCCGACGTAGGGTTTTCCTTGCCTCCTGATGGGAAAACTGGCGTTTATTTGAAAACTTTTGACGCCGGATACCGTCTTCCGACATCCGACTTTATGGATGAAGTTCTGCGCTGCGACAACGTTGGTTTGCATCAGTTGACACCCAACTCTGTCAATAAGATAGTGGCTTTTGAGCTTTTGTGCCGTGGTCTAGGTATCGTGCCTGATTTCTTTGTTTTCAAACATTTTTTCCGTCTCGCTGCTTCTGGGGAGAACTATGCTTTCTATAGAAGGACTTCCGTCCATACACTAATTCCGGAGCCCAAGTATTCTCCTAAGAATTGGCTGGATAAGTGGTTGTGGGTTAATCTTTCGCGTGTTGGTAAGGTATATTATCGGACTGGTGCTGCTTCTGATCATATTCCTAAATTATTTCCCCACCAAGAATGACAACGCTATCGTCACACGCATCAAAAACAATTTATAACCCACTTTTACTACGTAGATAGGGCAAGCGGGGTCGAGTCCAAGGATTTAGTGGTTAACTTTTAACGAGTTGTAAAGTAAATATTGACGGTGATGGTAAAAAATATTGAAATTGTAACTTCAGAATAGAGAAAGAATTACTTCCGGTTTAGTTATCAACAATTAGTTTCACATGTTTTACTACAATGATTCCGATATAATTACTTTGACATAATTACAAGTTACTAACAATTACTATTACATAGGTAGATACATAACATGTTGAATCAATTATTTGTCTTTGTCTAACAATTAAGTAGATTAGGCACAAACAATGGTGTAGCAATATTATGTTTTACCTAGATGATAGTAACGTTACAACTTATTAACATATTATTTGGGCACAAAGTATATTAACTGATTATCCGTCTTAGCTCGTTATTTAAGTGAGATAGGTACGAATAATATGTTGGTAATACTATGTCTTGAGAATATCAAGTAGAAGTAGACACAAATGATTCACTAGTTGTATTCAAAGAGATGAGAGTTTAAAAGTTACAATAGTAAAACATTTGTTCGGAATCAAAGTAAAAACATGTTACACTAAAGGTATGATAACATTACCGGAAGTAATCTGAAGAGATTAGCCTTCCATTCGAGTGATGATCGTAGAGATGGTCTTGGTGTTCCTCGGCATGTAACTTGGAGCATTTATCCTTCGAATTATCTTGAATTACTACTAGAATTACCACCGAAAGGGATAATCTATTGTTTCTAATCAACTAACTAAGAAAGGTTTCAAACTATTACAACTGATAGAGAGTAATTTGGTAACTTGGTGTCTAAAGGATGTAAATTGGTGTAAATGGGTGTCTAAAACCGTGCATAGAAGGCCTCTATTTATACTTGCTGAACACAGTGCTCGCGTCGCGACCAAAGGGTCCGTCGCGTCACGAGGGTGCGGCTTGGTGCTGCTTTTGTCAGCCACTGGTCTGGCTAGTGCGTTTGTTGGTAGTCTCGCGACCAAGAAGTTGGTGATGTCGCGTCCAAGGTCTTCGCGTCGCGACCCATGCATCCGTCGCGGCGCGAGTGCTGTAGATTTTGGGTCTTCTGTCTTGCTTCTCTTCACGTAGCGACACAGGATCTGTCAAGTCGCGATTGCTGTATCTTTTATGAGTTTTTCGCCTTTTTACTCTTCGGTTTGGAGCATCACTTCCTCGGGTTTGGTTGTTTTATCAGAGTTTCTTGGGTCTTGTTCCTGAAATAAAGCCATAAATGTTAACACACAAATCCCTCTTGTTTTCCTCACACCAGCAGCTCCGGAGAACTCTGTTCAAGTTAAACATGAATTTTAATTCATGTTTAGCCACCTGTTAATATAAGCCTGTTTTGATGTTGAGCTTATCAGGATTTCCTACGGTAAATACCATAGTTCTGGCAGATTTGCATCTGCAACACAGCAGTGGGCTGTGATGTGCAGTGTATGAACAAATGAGATATTCTCTCGTTAGCTTGCAATTTCTGTGAGGATGTCTGGGGACGAAAGACAAATTAATCATAATTCTTTTGAGAGAAATAATGATATCTTAATAGGCTTTCCCCGTGATTTGTGAGATGTTTTCTATGCGAAAACAAATGGCTGGCTTGGGTTAGTAGTGACCCGACAGTAGATCTATTATCACCGCCAGACTTTTGGGAGTCTGTGGTGTGCATCAGGAGCTACCGTTGGAATGTGAGCTTTTGCCTTGATATTAAGAAAACATGCATTCTTATATAAAATACAATTTATTTGTTTAACAGACGAGGTAGGTTAGACGAGTCTGTCTGAACCATATCTGTTATAGAGAAGCATTTTGCATGTTTTAAGGCGGTTTTTGAGTTCTTTTGTTTTGCACAAAAATATAGTTTTCGTGTGCCTCTGAGCGTCTTTATGTGATAAAACAGTCTTTAAATGATAGTGTTTTATTGTAAAAATAAAACACTATCAAAATACTACACACTTGAGGTTTGCTTGTCCTCAAGCAAAATGGAGTTTTTCGCAATAGATTTCTTTTTGGAATTTTTTTTTATATCGGGGGGGATCATTTGATACGTTGGGCGCTGAACTGACTGCCAGCATGTTAGATCACCTTCTGTAATATAATCAACAACACAACAAACGTCATTCTGAACAAACATAAAATAAACTAAAGAAAATTCACACCATGCGATAGTTAAAATTCACACCAACAGTAATTAAACACACAACTGTAATTAAAGTTCACACTAACAGTAATTAAAACACACAACTGTATTTAGAGTTCACACTAACTTGAAAACAAAAAGATAAAAATTCACTCATCCTCATCATCGTAATGAGTACCCGATGGCCCCGCCTCATCCTCCTGAGGATAGCTACCCCTGTACCAATCAGGTACAGGTGGAACGGTACCTGGATATGGATACCGAGGCTGAAACCCCTGATGCCTGAAAAAATCTGTCATAGAATCTGCCATCCACTGATTCTGGACCTGGTGGGCCAGATGCCAATCCTGCATCTGTCGGTAAATGGTCCCGAGGTTAATCTCGGGCTCTGGATCCTGTGGTGGCGCAGGAGATCTCTGACGCTGGCGCTGACGGCGCCTGGGCGGTGGAGGTGGTGCTTGAGCAGCCTCGGGTGCTTGCTCATCCTGATCGGGCTCGGCGATCACGTATGTACCTGGTGGACCTGACTGTCGGATCACTCTCATAGCCTCCAAATACTGACGCCCTATGGCTCTGGTCTCGCTCGGGGTCATGGCCCGTATGAGTGGGCCAGGCGCGTGATCAAATGACCACCGCATAGGGAGCTAGAAGCCCTGGCCCCTGTGGCCTTGCGAGCCAAGAAAAATGCCAGCGAGTATGGGAGGTTGCAGTGCCTCCCTGGTGTCAAAAGACACCACAGGTAGAAAAGATCTGCAGCTGGAACCTTCTCGCTGCCCCTCCGTTGATTGACGGAGGTAGCAACAAGTCGGTGTAATAATCTGTGGATCAGAGAGCGGATCGCACTCTCTACTGCAGTCTCGGGGAGGGATAGAGTGTTGGCAATCTCTCCCCAGAAGTCGATGTTGATCAGTTCTTCGGTTGGACCGGTGAGGCATTGAGCTAAGTACTCTCTGAATGCTGGTGTGCGAGAATCATCATGTGGATAGAGACCCAGTCTCCATCCAAACTCAACAATACTGCACTGTCTAGGTTCCCCTCCAAGTCGGAAGGAAAGAGCTGTGCGTACAAACATGTCCTCCTCGGTCGGATCGAAGGTGACTGTGGAGAAAAACTCTAGCATCAGCTCTTTGTAGCAATGCTCTCGGATCTGGAATAGGTTTCTCCAAGCGTAACTAGTGTATGTGCCGTCCGTCTTGACCAAATAACGGTCAATAGCTGCAGTAATCCCAATAGTATTGGCAAAATTCCAGTCCAATACTAGGGCTGGCTCAACATCTCTTCATCTGTATCTCTCCAAATTTGTCTCGTATAAATTTTTCCTGGCTGAGGGAATGGTCTGTGGGAATCGCAACCATGGATGTGAAGATATATCGTCCCTTTCTACTGGTTGTTGCCTTTGTTCCCGTCTACGTGCCATATCTACAATTTTCAAGTTTATACAATTTATCAATCAGGTTCTACATGCAAGAAAATAGTAAAAACGAACAAAAATTTCAGCCCCTGCCCAGCCTTTGCGACCTGGTCGCGTCCTGGTCGCGTCAAGCCTCGAGTCGCGAGGGTCGTCCTCGTTGCGGTCGCGAGCGGCAGTCGGACCGACAGGATCGATGATTTCTCGTGTTTGGCTCGGTTTTAACTCAATACATTAAGCCAACAATGTTCCTAGGTGCAAGATCTAACTTGTATAGGTATCAATTTAACCAAATAATTGCATTCTAGGTAGTCCGATCGCAAGCTTTGATTTCGGCCGAATTTCTTGCGATTTCGCTATGTTTTGACATATAGAAACCTTAATCGAGAGTAGAGGAGTGATACACGTACCTTATATGATGATTTACATGAGAAAAAATGAAGAAAAACGGTGGTTTTTGGTCGGATTTCGTCTGGCCATGAGAGAGATCGCGAGGGAGAGAATGAGGGTAAAAAGCGGCGGACTGTTAGGGTTAGGGTTATATACCTGTACCCACTCCTTCGCGTCACGACGGAGGGCGTGGTCGCGGCGCGAAGCCTGGAACTTCTGGATTTCCTGATCGCGTTTTTACCTGCTATCGCGGTCGCGAAGGATTTTTGTCCCGTCGCGAGGGGTCTTCAGAGGGCTATTTTTTTCATTTTGGAACTTTGCTTTTATCCCCTCTTTTCACCTGTATACCCGTATATTTAATATACACTATTTTTTTTATGTTTTTATGAAATAAAACACACTAAAAACAAATAATTAAACGTACTAAAAACAAATAATTAAACATACTACACACTTATGCTTTGCATAAGTGTAAATGAGGGCTTGCAGTAAACTGTAAGACCCGTATCCTGATTATAACATATACTTAAAATAAGAGTGTTAGGAATTATATGATCATTGGTAGTTATAAAGCTAAAAAAAACTTTAGTTACAATTTCATATGAAAATCAGCATTTTGTGATGTTTTTAGAAAAATCATAATTAATTCTAGGAAACTCGTTTGGACCTCAAACCAATGCACAAAGTTTAAAAATTGAGTCTAGTATAATCACCAAAAATAATAGTAAGCTTGAAAATGACATTATCTATGGTAAAAAATGCAATCTTTACTGATTTGTTCGGAATTGACAGATTAGATAGTCTGTTTTCAAAAAATCATAATAAATCATAGAAAAATCGTATAAATACACACCATACATCCCTGGAAAGGTATTGATATGAATTTTATGAATATCAAATAAAAACGTGAATTTAATGGGTTTAAGATCGGCTAAACCAGTCTTGAACAGACTGATTCTAGAAGGCCTTTAATTTCAACAAAATTATATTATTAAAATCTTTTGTCAAAAGTGTCATGCCATTTTTTATTCAAGAATTCAAGTATAAATACCCCCCAAAACATCTCATAAACCACACCAACAAATCTCAATCCAATATATAGAGATTTCTAAACACTAGAGTGTAAGAAGTGAGCGGAAGGAAGCTCAAAAGCCTAGCGAAGAAGTTATAGGTTCCGACGAGTGGTCATAAGGTAACTACAAACTTTTCTATAGCTTAATTAGGTATTGTAAAATAGTTTTTGTGTTAAAAAGTAAAATATTTAATAAGTATAACATATGTTATATTATACTAATTTCTAACAATAGTAAACAAAAACCTTAAAATGTCGTTATTATAACTATTCATAATTCCGAAAATAATACCGATTGATTTACTTACGAGGACGGTGACTAGGCCGATTACTTGGGATCTGGTTGTTGGATTTTCCAAAAGGCTAAAATGCTGAAAGGATCCTGCCACCCCATCTAATCTTCTACCTGGCTGTTCTTTACTTGATAAATCATGGAGTATCATATTGGAATTACTGAAGGGTTTAATGAGGCGACTACAATATAGTTAAGGATTAAGAAATGATAGATTTCTTATTATGTTAACAGTTAAAGTTGAAGGAAATACAAAGCCGAGAAAGATAAACGATATAGTCAACTATAATCAGGTGAGTCTTCTCACTATACTATATGTGATATTGCATGCATAGGAAAGAAGATATGTTAGACTAAGGTGATCTTACCTGTTATGATAATTGTATGAATTATTGCTATGATAATGATTGTTTGTGGACGGAACGGGATAGCCTGCGAGCCAATAGGCGGAACGGGAATAGCCTGCGAGTCATTAGACGGAACGGGATAGCCCGCGAGCCAGAACGGGAATAGCCTGCGAGTCATTAGACAGAACGGGAAAAGCCTGCGAGCGATAAGACGGAACGAGAACTGCTCGTGAGTCTTCAGGCGGAACAGGGATAGCCCGCGAGTCTCACAGACATATGAATGGTTATGATGTGTTCTATGTTGTGTGATGGATCGTATGGTATTTTGAGGAACTCACTAAGCTCCGTGCTTACCCTTTCCCTATATAAACTAATGTTTCAGGTACATCAGGTACAATGGATGGCAAGGCGTGACGTGTATACACTGTGCTGCTTCATTGGAGGACTGTTTTTGAATTAATATTCCGCTATATTGTGATTTCGTTAACTTCTGTTAATCCTGGGGTATTTTCATTAAACTTATAAGTTATAGAATTTTATGAAAATTAATTAAGTGGCTTTTCTTATATTTAAGTTTTCGTTTAAAAATTTTTAAAATTTTAACCTAAAATTTTGGGATGTTACAAGTTGGTATCAGAGCACAGCTTGAGATAATCAGGCTCACTTAGTGAGTTCTGGACTCAAGTTGAGGCTTAAGAGTTTTCTTATAACATTTTTACGAAAGAAATATGTTTTATGAAGGGTGAACTAAAGACACAGTGTGTACCGCCAGCCGAAGCCAGCATGGGAAAAGGGTTAAGTATTTAATATTGTGGATGTTAAAAAAACATATAGTATATGTTTGCTGAAATGCTTGGTAGAGATCACACATTGTTGTATTATTATCTGCTATTTGCTAATCGAACTGTATGCTAGTGCCGATAGGTTGCTTAGGGATTTCCACTAACTTGTATACAATAGGGACTGAATAGTCATAGAATGTGTGAGTTGACCTTATTGCATGTTCCTTGTTTGGTTGTTGCCTTAGGGAAGATTCTCTTATTTGAAAGACTGTTTAGTTATACAACTACGTTCGCGAAACAACCTGTCATCACTGGAGGAAGTTCCGTCTTAGTTAGAATAGCAGGGTGGGGGTGGGATTCCAAGTATTCCTAGAAGGGTTGACATATGCCTTATAAGGGCATATGTGTTAAAATTATCAGTGAGAAGCGAATTGGATATTTCGAGACGGGTCTTGGAACGGACATGGATAGGTGTGGAAGGTAGTAGTAGAGCTCCTACTATCGAAAGCACAGGATCCGCGTTGGAGTCGGGAGTTCGTCATGAAGGATCCAAGGAACTGAGTATGTGAGTGTCTAGCATAATTAACTTAAATGCTAGTGTAATGTGGTAAACCTTTATCCATTCGATTGGTGAATGTTGATTGTGAGGTTCAGTAGGAACAATTAAGATGTGATCATACCAGTTTGGTTGGACCGATCATGCTTAAGTTGATTACGGAGCTTAAAGACTGTTCAAAGGGAGAATGTCAAAGTGCTATTATGGTAGCTATTTTTCATTCAACTAATGGGCGCACAAGTCAGACAGGGACTAGAGGATGCAAGGGTGAGTTTTCCAACTCACGATCAAAGAGGTGCAAGCGGCGCCTGAGATGATAGCGGGTATTTTTGAGTCGACTCTGTACATACCTAGTACTGTGTAATAGTGGGGCTACCTACTCTTGTATTGATCTTGCTTGAGTGATTGATCAGGTCGTGTGGGTTGAGAGTCTGGATCACTCGCTCGTGATTGAGGTAACTGACGATAGAGGTGTTGACTAGGGTCGCAAGCGGATGAGTAACATATGGTGGTTAATGTAAACGTATTTACATTATCGAAACATGTTTATTGAGATGGTGTTTGCCCCTGATGCAAGTTGTTGGCTGAGCAGAGTGGGCTTGTTTTTTGTTCGAGAGTAAGGGCTCGAGAGTAAGGGCTCGAATAAACAGACTTGGACTTTAGTCCAAGTGGGGGAGGAATACAAAATTAAGGGAACAACATGAATATTATATTGAATCGATGAAATTATTAAAATTATAGTAACACATCAATATATTTAATTTATTACTACAACTTTATATTAATACATTAAGAAAAGTTTACAGAACTACTAACCTAAACCGGAGAATCAGAAAGAAGCGAGAAAAGATCTTCTACACTCCAATCTTTGTCATCATTAGGTTGACTTGTACCTTCTCGAGGATTTGGAAGTGGTATGCTTTAAGTTATTGGAGGAGGAGCTCCAAGGTATGAGGTCTCGATAGGGTTGGAACCTGTAACCCCATGATTAGGGCTAAATATTGACTCATTTGGGGCGTGTGTAAGTAGGGCAGTGATGAGGAAGGGCTCTAATTCGGAACCAGTTGGGGGTAGCTATAAGAAGAAGGAAACCAGGCTAGGTCACCTACAAAGCCTCAAAAAATTCTCCTCACTCGAAGACTCGAGTAAACCAGGGTTAATACTACTCATACCAGAATTAGATGGCAGAGATTGCTGCTGTGTATGAGTTCTTGATGAAGTTTCCCCCTTTTCCTGAATTTTTCTTTTCCTAAATACAAACTTATGAGCAGCTTGTATTAGCTTCTTTGTGCCGTCTGTTAGACCCGATTGTGACCCTTCAATTATCGCTTCTTTTTCTTTTTTTAGGTTGGGTATTAAATCTCCCGATAATTCTGTTGCCTCAATAAATTCATTACCAAATTCCTGTGACACAAATAACTTTAGTAATTTCAACCTTATGATATAAAGGAATTAAAAAAATGTAGTTCTTTACCTCAGCACGATCAATAAGGGTTTGCAAACTCGTAAGTTGTCGTTGGGGCCAATGATTGATACCTAATTTTCTACAACGTTTTTTTAATTGTGTCGTTCCAATGTTGAGTTCCTTCGCAGCTTTCTCAATTGGTTCGTTATAGTGTTCAGCTATTATTTCCCTACTTAATAAATGTCTGAAACCTCTTCCACTGCCACCTGCTATGTTTTCTGAACTAGAAGGTTCAAATCCAATTGTATTGTTATCATTCTGGATCATTTGAACATGATCCTGATTTTTTGATCCAAAGATGGACATTGATTCATCAAAATTAGTGGCCTCTATCGGTAATAATTGTTGGTTTTCAACTAAAATCTCAGGATTCTGAAATCCTTCTAGATTCCTTTGAATCAACCGAAGTTGATCTTGATATTGAAAACCAACCCCAAACTCGGGATTCGATTCAATATTTATGTTATGAGTCCTCTGTAATTGATTCTCATCCTGAATACCAGCCATGAATTCTTGATTCATGGGGACAAACTCACTGCTTGTTGGGTGCACGTCCATGAATGGATTGTACTCCGTTAGACCATCCACAAATGGGTCTACAAATAACACATGTCAAATGATAAAACAAAATAGAATACTTATAAATGGATCATTCAAAATAATTTAACCTGGTAGAAGGCATGGAGTCTGATCAAGTGCAAAGTCAGATGCATGCACCGGATCTTCTAAGTTAATGTTTAGCTCGGGAAAAATTTCCGGCTCACCGTGGAGTTGCTCTATTGGTAGTATATCTGGAAGACTGTAACATAATTCAGAATCAAACAAAACATTAGAAATATAAACAAAATATGGATGATAGATGTCTAGAATGTTAAGTCACCAAACTCTATTAAGAATTCCTGGTTTGAAGTACCCTCTCCTTGCGGAAAACCAGGTCTAGGGTTCGACAGATCGCCCATTGAAGATCTGTTTTCCATGACTCAGCTTTAAATATGAGTTCGTTTACGAACAAACTAGTAATAAGATAGGATGAGACTGAATGTGGAAATGAATGATACTACATACCTGTATATATAGTATCTTGCAGCTGGAACCGAAAGGACACACGGAACTGAAAGGACACCTCACGTTTTAATTACCGAAATTCAAACTAACTACAATAGATGCGACTTTTCACTACCCCAAGTGACATTTTTTCAAAATTCCCTGCTTGACTCTGGTGAGAACAAGATAATAAAGAGACTTTTGAAATAAAACAAAATTTTATGTCTCCTGATAATGGAAATAGTTTAAAGAGTGTTCGGTATTCCAAAAAAAAAAACTTACGAAAGATGATGTAAATTTTATATTTTTCGGAGAAACAAAAACATTTGGAGATTTTACAAATATAGATTTATTTAGCCAAAAAGTATTTAAAAGAAAATGTTGAATTGAGACAAATGTATGTTGAAATATGCGAATTCATATAAATACGAAATAGTGTTAAAAATTAGGTGTTGCAAGTTAACTAGGTTAACTAATTAGAAAGTACTAAATATGTACTGTAGATAGTAGCCAGTAAAGTTGATGTGTGGAACTGTGAGAAACAGTTAGAGTTTTTTTTGTACATCCAGAGTAACTAGAAGAAAAAAAATATGGAGTGAATGAGAATAATAGGACCTTAAGCATTATTACAGAGATATGTGAATGTTGAAGGGGAAAGATAATGAAACCTTGTAAAGGTTCGACAATAAGACGAGGAGGATTTTTGAAGACTCGATGGGAAATACATAAAGGCGTTCGAGAATGCGGATTTCGGGACGAAATCCAAATAAGTTGGGGAGACTTGTAAGACCCGTATCCTGATTATAACATATAGTTAAAATAAGAGTGTTAGGAATTATATGATCATTGGTAGTTATAAAGCTAAGAAAAACTTTAGTTACAATTTCATATGAAAATCAGCATTTTGTGATGTTTTTAGAAAAATCATAATTAATTCTAGGAAACTCGTTCGGACCTCAAACCAATGCACAAAGTTTAAAAATTGAGTCTAGTATAATTAACAAAAATAATAGTAAGCTTGAAAATGACATTATCTATGGTAAAAAATGCAATCTTTACTGATTTGTTCGGAATTGACAGATTAGATAGTCAGTTTTCAAAAAATCATAATAAATCATAGAAAAATCGTATAAATACACACCATACATCCCTGGAAAGGTATTGAGATGAATTTTCAGAATATCAAATAAAAACGTGAATTTAATGGGTTTAAGATCGGCTAAACCAGTCTTGAACAGACTGATTCTAGAAGGCCTTTAATTTCAACAAAATTATATTATTAAAATCTTTTGTCAAAAGTGTCATGCCATTTTTTATTCAAGAATTCAAGTATAAATACCCCCCAAAACATCTCATAAACCACTAGAGTGTAAGAAGTGAGCGGAAGGAAGCTCAAAAGCCTAGCGAAGAAGTTATAGGTTCCGACGAGTGGTCATAAGGTAACTACAAACTTTTCTATAGCTTAATTAGGTATTGTAAATAGTTTTTGTGTTAAGAAGTAAAATATTTAATAAGTATAACATATGTTATATTATACTAATTTCTAACAATAGTAAACAAAAACCTTAAAATGTCGTTATTATAACTATTCATAATTCCGAAAATAATATCGATTGATTTACTTACGAGGATGGTGACTAGGCCGATTACTTGGGATCTGGTTGTTGGATTTTCCGAAAGGCTAAAATGCTGAAAGGATCCTGCCACCCCATCTAATCTTCTACCTGGCTGTTCTTTACTTGATAAATAATGGAGTATCATATTGGAATTACTGAAGGGTTTAATGAGGCGACTACAATATAGTTAAGGATTAAGAAATGATAGATTTCTTATTATGTTAACAGTTAAAGTTGAAGGAAATACAAAGCCGAGAAAGATAAACGATATAGTCAACTATAATCAGGTGAGTCTTCTCACTATACTATATGTGATATTGCATGCATAGGAAAGAAGATATGTTAGACTAAGGTGATCTTACCTGTTATGATAATTGTATGAATTATTGCTATGATAATGATTGTTTGTGGACGGAACGAGATAGCCTGCGAGCCAATAGGCGGAACGGGAATAGCCTGCGAGTCATTAGACGGAACGGGATAGCCCGCGAGCCAGAACGGGAATAGCCTGCGAGTCATTAGACAGAACGGGAAAAGCCTGCGAGCGATAAGACGGAACGAGAACTGCTCGTGAGTCTTCAGGCGGAACAGGGATAGCCCGCGAGTCTCACAGACATATGAATGGTTATGATGTGTTCTATGTTGTGTGATGGATCGTATGGTATTTTGAGGAACTCACTAAGCTCCGTGCTTACCCTTTCCCTATATAAACTAATGTTTCAGGTACATCAGGTACAATGGATGGCAAGGCGTGACGTGTATACACTGTGCTGCTTCATTGGAGGACTGTTTTTGAATTAATATTCCGCTATATTGTGATTTCGTTAACTTCTGTTAATCCTGGGGTATTTTCATTAAACTTATAAGTTAGAGAATTTTATGAAAATTAATTAAGTGGCTTTTCTTATATTTAAGTTTTCGTTTAAAAATTTTTAAAATTTTACCCTAAAATTTTGGGATGTTACATAAACACACCCACAAAGTTCTCGGGTTGCCTCCCGAAAAGCGCTAAGTTTAACGTCTTCAGCCGGACGCAGTGCCTTATGCTCAATTGGTTAGATCTTTTGGATTTGTTAAAGCAATTTTATCAAAAACTACTTTTGAATTATCTACCATTTGAATATAAGGTTTTAACCGTTGTCCATTTACTTTAAACGGTTCTCCTCCTTTTTCTGGTTTAATTTCTATTGCACCATGTAGTGCAACATCTGTTACCACATACGGACCAGTCCATTTGCTTTTCAATTTTCCAGGAAAGAGCTTGAGTCGTGAATCAAATAACCATACCAATTGTCCTTTATGAAATTGATTTCGGACAATGTGGCGGTCATGAAAGTCTTTTGTTTTCTCTTTATAAATTTTTGAACTCTCATATGCCTCTTTCCTTATTTCCTCCAGTTCTGATAACTGCAATTTTCTCTCTTCTCTTGCATCAGTTAAATTAATATTAGCATTTTTGATTGCCCACATGGCACGGTGCTCTATCTCCACTGGTAGATGGCATGGCTTGCCATACACCAGTCTATACGGGGACATTCCAATGGGTGTTTTATACGCCGTCCGATAGGCCCATAAGGCATCGTCTAATCGAATGGACCAGTCCTTTCGGTCTGGTCTGACTGTCTTTTCTAGAATTCTTTTAATTTCTCGATTAGACACTTCTGCTTGTCCACTTGTTTGTGGATGATATGGTGTACCAATTTTGTGGGTAACACCATAGTGTTTTAAAACTTTTGCAAAATGTCTATTTTTGAAATGGGAACCCCCGTCACTTATGATGGTTCGAGGGATTCCATGTCTAGAGAAAATGTTCTTTTTAACAAATTTGCATACGACACTATGGTCGTTTGTTCTGGTGGCTTCAGCTTCCACCCACTTGGACACATAATCAACAGCTAATAGAATGTACAAATTTCCAAATGATGTAGGGAATGGTCCCATGAAGTCAATGCCCCAAACGTCAAAAATTTCTACAATCAGTATCGGGGACATTGGCATCATGTCTCATCTTGAGATTCCCCCCATCTGTTGACATCTATCACATGCTTTGACATAAGTGTAAGCATCTTTAAATAGAGAGGGCCAGAAAAAACCACTTTGGAGAATTCGGTGCCCAGTCTTCTTAGCACTAAAGTGTCCTCCGCATGCATAAGAATGACAGTGACGGAGAATGTCCGTCTGTTCAGCATCTGGCACACATCTTCTGATAACTTGATCTGCTCCTATTTTGAACAGATCTGGATCCTCCCACAGATATTGCTTGGTTTGGGAGAAAAAGTATCTCTTTTGTTGAGTGGTCCAATGTTGTGGTGTTTGTCCTGTTACAAAATAGTTAACCAGATTAGCAAACCATGGTAATTTTTGAACAGAAAACAATTGCTCGTCAGGGAAATCCTCCCGTATAGTTTCCCCTTGGATTTCATCGGTTTGAATTCTGGAGAGATGATCAGCCACCACATTTTTAGATCCCTTTTTATCTCGGATCTCTATGTCGAACTCCTGCAACAAAAGTACCCACCGAATGAGCCGTGGTTTTGTTTCCTTCTTTTCCATCAGATGATGGATGGCGCTGTGGTCTGTGTACAAAATAACCTTATATCCCAGATGTAAGATCTAAATTTATCGAGAGCGTACACAACCGCCAAAAGTTCTTTTTCAGTGGTGGTATAATTAAGCTGTGCCTCGGAGAATGTTTTGCTTGAATAGCAAATAACAACTGGTTTCTTGTCCACTCTTTGTCCCAAGACTGCTCCTACAGCATAATCACTAGCATCACACATTATCTCAAAAGGATGAAGCCAATTAGGTGCTAGCAAAATTGGTGCTTCGGTTAATTTATGTTTCAGAATGGTGAATGCTTCTTGACAGTCGTTATTAAAGACAAATGGTGCGTCTTTTAATAACAGTTTGCACAGTGGCTTAGAAATGGTACTAAAATCTTTTATGAATCGTCGGTAAAATCCGGCATGTCCAAGAAAGGAACGGATGCCTTTTACCGAGCTTGGTGGGGGAAGGGTGGAAATGATTTGTACTTTGGCTTTGTCGACTTCAAAACCGCGTTCTGAAACGACATGCCCAAGTACAATTCCTTCATTGACCATGAAATGGCTCTTCTCCCAGCTTAAAATTAAATTAGATTCTGTGCATCTTTTTAGTACCTTCTCCAGCTATTTTAAACAATTTTCAAAAGAAGAGCCAAATATCGAAAAATCATCCATGAAAATTTCTAGTGATTCTCCCACCATATTAGAAAATATAGCCATCATGCAACGTTGGAACGTGGCGGGAGCATTACATAATCCGAATGGCATCCTTCGGAATGCGAAGGTGCCATAGGGACAAGTAAAGGTTGTTTTAGCCTGATCCTCGGGATGGATGGCAATTTGGTTGTATCCTGAGTATCCGTCTAAAAAACAGTAGAATTTCTTCCCAGATAGTTTTTCGACTATTTGGTCTATGAATGGGAGTGGGAAATGATCCTTTGATGTTGCAGCATTCAACTTGCGGTAGTCTATGCATACTCTCCATCCTGTGATTGGTCTGGTGGTCATCTTTTCTCCATCTTCTGTTTCGACCACTGTGATTCCTGATTTCTTAGGCACTGTTTGGGTTGGACTTACCCAATCGCTGTAAGATATTGGATAAATAATGCCAGCGTCCAACCATTTGAGTACCTCCTTCTTGACTACTTCTCTGACATTCGGGTTCAACCGTCTTTGTGTTTCTCGGGATGGTTTCATTCCTTCTTCAGTAATGATTCGGTGCATACACGTCGCTGGGCTTATCCCCTTCAGATCTGCTATTGTCCATCTAATAGCTTCCTTGTACTTCATCAACACTTCTAACAAAGTCTCCTTTGAGTACCTGTTAAATCAGCAGAAATTATTATAGGTAGAGTTTTGTTAGGTCCCAAGAATGAATATTTCAAATGTTTTGGTAACGTTTTTAATTCTAACACCGGTGGTACTTCAAAAGATGATTTTAACGGTGCTGAAAAGTTTGTGGGTAATTTTTCCACTTTTGGGATCCATGGTGTTTTCCATTGCTGTGTTTGAAAAACCTCTTCCATCATGTGTACCTCTTTTGTGTCCCTGTCCTCAATCCTGGTATTATTAAGAAAACTTTCCAATTCATCAGATCTTAAGATGGTCGGTGTAGCTTGATGCACTAAGTCATCAACTACATCAACTTGATAACACTCATGTTCCGTTGATGAATTATTAAATGTATTAAAGACATTTAATCGGAGTTTTCTATTTCCAAAAGCGATATCCATTGCTCCTGTTCTACAATTAAATTGGGCGTTTGTTGTTGCCAAAAATGGTCATCCCAAAATAATTGAAGCTTGACTTTCCTTATAAGTATGTTTAGTATCAAGCACTAAGAAGTCAACTGGATAGTAAAATTCATCCACCTTGATTATAACATCGGTCAAAATTCCTCTTGGGATTTTTGTGTATTTGTCAGCAAGTTGTAAAATGATGTCAGTATGTTCTAGGTTGCCTAGTTCATACTGATCAAACAAATTCCCTGGAAGAATGTTGACACTTGCTCCAAGGTCTAAAAGTGCCTTTTTTATGTTTATGTTACCTACGGTGACAGAGATTAAGGGTGCTCCTGGATCTTTAAGCTTAGGAGGAAGAGAGTTGGAGACTATAGAACTTGCATGTTCTGTTAAGTCTACTTTCTTTGGGAGACGCGATTTTAATTTTCTTTTCTGAATGCATAAATCTTTCAGAAATTTCGCGTATGAGGGGACTTCTCGGATTAATTTAACTAAGGGAATGTTTATTTTGACTTGGGAAAAGACTTCCCACATGTCTTCCGACTTAGTCCGTTTTGTGTCTTTAGAAGTCGATGGTTCGAGGGCTGAAGGATATGGTGCGATGTTATTTTGTTCAATTTCTATTTCTTTTTCTTTTAAAATTTTTTCTAATTCCTCTTTTTCATTGTAGATTTCTTCGGTATCACTTTCCTCTTCTAAAGTTGGGTTGGGAAGAGAACTTACCTGATTGTCGACTTTCTTCCTGCTTCGTAAAGAGATGACTTGGTTGACTTGATGTTCTTTTCCCGGTCGTTAACTGTGAGACAGATTAATAGTTGTGTTGCTTAGGAATTTTCCTTCTTCTCTTTTCCCAAGTTGTTCAGCTAATTGTGCTATTTGCTTCTCCATCGCAGCGATCGTTTTGGTGTTGGTGTCGGTCTTCTGGTATGTTTGGGTGATGAATTTCATTATTTTGTCTAGCTTTGTTCCTTCATTTTCCGGTTCTTTTCTGCTTGTACCTCCTTCTCTTCCATTGTGGTTGGGTTGAAATGATCGTTGCTGGTTTTGATGCTGGTTTTGATATGGTCCTCTTTGATTGTTATTATTAAAATTCCCCTGGTTGTTGTTATGAAAATTTCCCTGATGGTTGGGTCTGGAAGGTCTTTGTGGATTATGGTATTGACCATATCCACTTAAATGGTTGAGTTCTTCATGCGTTTTCGTGCAATTGTGCGCATTGTGTCCCATATTTCCACAATTTGCGCATGGCTTCTGTCCCTGCAAAACATTAACACCTTTCTCTTTTCCAAGACTTGTAAGTAATAAGTCAACCTTTTTGCTTAAAGCCATGATATCAGATTTTACTCCAGTTTTCCATGTCTTATCGAGTGCTATTGTTGCAACCGTTTGGGTTGGATTATCATGTTTTTTTGTTGAGTAATTGGCTTTTGAACCATTACTCAATTGTTCCAAAAATTTCCATGCATTCTCACTATCTTGCAACATAAACGTACCACTTGAGGCAGCGTTTATCATGGATTGGTTCGTGCTATCTACTCCATCAAAGAAATACCGTACAAGTTGCCAACGAGGGAATTCATGATGCGGACACGATCATAGTAATTCTTTAAGACGATCGAAAGCATCATGAAATTCTTCGTTGGGTTTTTGTGTAAAATCTTGTATTGCTTTTCTTATTTCTGTGGTTTTACTAGCTAGGTAAAACTCTTGTAAAAAGTTGGTTCTTAATTGATCCCAAGTATTAATACTTCCAGGAGCAAGTGATGTAAACCAATATTTTGCTTTTTCTTTTAAGGTGAATGGAAATAAATGCAATTTAAAGGTATCTCTATTGGTTTCTCTTGGCGTGTTTGCGTTTGCTATTGCAAGAAATTCATACAAGTGATTATAAGGATCCTCATTTTTATAACCACGAAAAAGTGGAATTACTCCAATTAATTGTGGTCGAATTTCTACAATATGTTCGTTTCCGTATGGAAATATTATAGGTGAAGGATCATCATAATCTCCTGGTTGAAAGTGAGATGCTACGGAGTGTCTATTTGGTTGATCAAAATAACGAGGATGGAATGGAAAGTGATTACCTTCATGGAAGCCACCGTTGTGTCGATTTGTGCCATTCCAATTATTGGTATTATCTCCTTGATATCCACCATTGCCATTGTTGCGGAATTGTGGAGGATTTGGTGGATGTGCTTGTGGTATGGGATTATGAGGACCCGCTTGTGGAGGTTGTATGTGTGATTCATCGGGAACATCTTCTACTAATACTTCTTCCAAATTCATTGTTCCAAATAAACGTCTTGCAATTCGATTGTTTCTAATAGTTCTTTCGGGCTCCGGATTAAATAACAAGGGTGAATTGTTGCTACTATGTCTTGTATGCATAAACAAGTGAGTTTGCACAAGAAAGAAAATAATAACAAAAAGAAAAAAATTAACTTTAAGCAACTCCTTAGAAATTAAGCGCACATAATCCCCGGCAACGGCGCCATTTTGACAACGCTATCGTCACACGCATCAAAAACAATTTATAACCCACTTTTACTACGTAGATAGGGCAAGCGGGGTCGAGTCCAAGGATTTAGTAGTGGTTAACTTTTAACGAGTTGTAAAGTAAATATTGACGGTGATGGTAAAAAATATTGAAATTGTAACTTGAGAATAGAGAAAGAATTACTTCCGGTTTAGTTATCAACAATTAGTTTCACATGTTTTACTACAATGATTCCGATATAATTACTTTGACATAATTACAAGTTACTAACAATTAATATTACATAGGTAAATACATAACATGTTGAATCAATTATTTGTCTTTGTCTAACAATTAAGTAGATTAGGCACAAACAATGGTGTAGCAATATTATGTTTTACCTAGATGATAGTAACGTTACAACTTATTAACATATTATTTGGGCACAAAGTATATTAACTGATTATCCGTCTTAGCTCGTTATTTAGGTGAGATAGGTACGAATAATATGTTGGTAATACTATGTCTTGAGAATATGATAGCAAGTAGAAGTAGACACAAATGATTCACTAGTTGTATTCAAAGAGATGAGAGTTTAAAAGTTACAATAGTAAAACATTTGTTCGGAATCAAAGTAAAAACATGTTACACTAAAGGTATGATAACATTACCGGAAGTAATCTGAAGAGATTAGCCTTCCATTCGAGTGATGATCGTAGAGATGGTCTTGGTGTTCCTCGGCATGTAACTTGGAGCATTTATCCTTCGAATTATCTTGAATTACTACTAGAATTACCACCGAAAGGGATAATCTATTGTTTCTAATCAACTAACTAAGAAAGGTTTCAAACTATTACAACTGATAGAGAGTAATTTGGTAACTTGGTGTCTAAAGGATGTAAATTGGTGTAAATGGGTGTCTAAAACCGTGCATAGAAGGCCTCTATTTATACTTGCTGAACACAATGCTCGCGTCGCGACCAAAGGGTCCGTCGCGTCACGAGGGTGCGGCTTGGTGCTGCTTTTGTCGGCCACTGGTCTGGCTAGTGCGTTTGTTGGTAGTCTCGCGACCAAGAAGTTGGTGATGTCGCGTCCAAGGTCTTCGCGTCGCGACCCATGCATCCGTCGCGGCGCGAGTGCTGTAGATTTTGGGTCTTCTGTCTTGCTTCTCTTCACGTAGCGACACAGGATCTGTCAAGTCGCGATTGCTGTATCTTTTATGAGTTTTTTTGCCTTTTTACTCTTCGGTTTGGAGCATCACTTCCTCAGGTTTGGTTGTTTTATCAGAGTTTCTTGGGTCTTGTTCCTAAAATAAAGCCATAAATGTTAACACACAAATCCCTCTTGTTTTCCTCACACCAGCAGCTCCGGAGAACTCTGTTCAAGTTAAACATGAATTGTAATTCATGTTTAGCCACCTGTTAATATAAGCCTGTTTTGATGTTGAGCTTATCAGGATTTCCTACGGTAAATACCATAGTTCTGGCAGATTTGCATCTGCAACACAGCAGTGGGCCGTGATGTGCAGTGTATGAACAAATGAGATATTCTCTCGTTAGCTTGCAATTTCTGTGAGGATGTCTGGGGACGAAAGACAAATTAATCATAATTCTTTTGAGAGAAATAATGATATCTTAATAGGCTTTCCCCGTGATTTGTGAGATGTTTTCTATGCAAAAACAAATGGCTGGCTTGGGTTAGTAGTGACCCGACAGTAGATCTATTATCACCGCCAGACTTTTGGGAGTCTGTGGTGTGCATCAGGAGCTACCGTTGGAATGTGAGCTTTTGCCTTGATATTAAGAAAACATGCATTCTTATATAAAATACAATTTATTTGTTTAACAGACGAGGTAGGTTAGACGAGTCTGTCTGAACCATATCTGTTATAGAGAAGCATTTTGCATGTTTTAAGGCGGTTTTTGAGTTCTTTTGTTTTGCACAAAAATATAGTTTTCGTGTGCCTCTGAGCGTCTTTATGCGATAAAACAGTCTTTAAATGATAGTGTTTTATTGTAAAAATAAAACACTATCAAAGAACAGGTAGTAAAAACCCTAAACGGTTTCCGGGTTGTTCCGGAGGAGTTTCCGGAATTTATTCTGGCCGGAGGAGGTTTGAGTACGGCATGGCGTCTGCGGGGGAAAATGACGGAGTTCTATGTGCTGCGAAAAAGTATAGATCGTCCTTTTCCTGCTTTTTGTTTTGGTTGGTTGAGTTTGATTTTTATTATATTTTCCCTTTTTGCTTTGCAGATGCTCCGTGTAAAGTACCTTTCGAGGACGTTCTTGCCAAGGAATGGGGGAACGGGGAATTGAGGTATCGAGAGGTCGATCTTGTTGACAAGGTGGCTCCCTCGTTTACTTTTCGCAATCCGGATATTGCTACGGGGGTTAAAGAGATACAGGATTCGGGTGATAAAAAGGATGGTGAAGGTGTCTCCGGGAGTATTCCTTTGATAGACACAAAGGTTGGGGGGTTATCGAAGGGTAATCGTGATGAGTCTTCTGAGTCGATGCAAGATAACAAGGAAGGTATCTTGAGGGGATCTGCTAGGTTGGCGCATAAGAGGAAGTTGGCATGGGAATCGATGGGGGGAGCCGAGAATCCTCCGGACATGAGGTTGGTCAGGAGGGTGAACCGTCGTCACTTGTTAAGTAAACTGAAGTAGGATGATCTCGGTATTATAGATATCCCTGATGATGAGGGGGTGAATGTTGTGAAAAATAAAGCTTCCGCGAGGGCTGAGAGTACTGGTGGTGGAGGACATGAGGAGGAGTTATCCTTTGACCCGAAAATCTTGTCCGGGTCTGGTGGGATGAAAGGTTTTGGGGGTGATGTGGGTGGTTCTTTTGATGCTGGTGCTGGGGGTGAGGATGGTTCTGGGGCTGGTGGGAGTGACGATGCAGCTTTCGATACTCGAGTGTTTACCGATTTTTCTTCTTTGTCGTTCGTTCCTGATTGGAAACTTGTTAATGGGTCTCGATTGTTTCCTCAAGAGAATGCTGTTGATTTCGCTCTTCATGCGTTCCCTCCGGCTGCAGAGGCTGAGATGGAAAACTTTTCTCATGAAAATCTGGTAAGTACACTTAGGTTTGCTTCTGTGCAGTCTGCTTACTATTTGGCAGCTGCGGCGAAGAGGATAGAGCGCTTGTCATCCTCTTCTTCTCTCCAGGAATCTTTAAAGCTTGAGGCTCGTAATGCTCTAAGCGAAAGTGCCCGTTTACGTGAGGCGAACAAATAATTAGAGAGCCAGATTGTCCGGCTGGAGGCTGCTGCTCGCCAATTTGACAACAAATGCGAGATACTGGTCGCAGAGAAAATGTCTGTGGAGGAGCAAATGGAGAAACTTAATCGAGATAATGAGGCCCTGATGATTCGGTTGGAGAGTGTGGATGCTGAGCTGTGTGAGAAAGATCGTCTCTTAGAGGAGAAGGGGGTTGCTTTGAAGGCGGTAGAAGAGGATCTCAAGTGGGTTGTAGAGGAGGGTGCTGCCAGGGTCGTGGAAAAGGTTTTTCTAATCCCTGAATTTATGCATGGGATCAACCGTATTCGTCGAACAAGTTATGTGGCTGGAGAAGAAGCAGGTAGGCGTGGTCTTCGCCAGGAATTGAAGATTTAAGTTCTGGATACCGGGGAGGGAAGTTCGGCGTCCGAGTGTGCTAGGGAGGTTGTTGATGCGATGGAAGAGTTCGCGACTCTGGATTATGTAGGTTTGCTGAATTTGGGAGAGCTTGGGGTGGATGGCTTGAAGGAGTTGCTCAAGGTGGAGGCTGATGGGTGAGTCATTTGTTTACATCTTTCGATATGGTTGTAATGGTGTTTCTGGATAATTTTTTTTTGTTTCGGTAGTTAAGGACAAATGCTCTGTTTATGTATGGTGAACAAGGTTATGGTTGTATGTTGACTTGGTTTGGTTGGGTATGTCTGGAGACTGGTTTCCTTTTGAAATGGTATTTAGTTGTTTGTGTTGCATCTATTCTTGTTTGAAAATGATGGGTATCAGTGTAGGTAGTGTCTAGTTGGTTGTATTGTGGTGTTTTTTAATGTGAGTAGCGTTTGACCGGTTATGTTGAGTTGTGACTTGATATAGATGGTGTTTGGTCATTTGTATTAAGTTGTGACTTAATACGAGTGGTGCTCGGCCAATTTATGTTAAGTTACGACTTATCGTGAGAGGTGTTCGGCCATTTGTATTAAGTTGTGACATAATACGAGTGGTGTTCGGCCAATTTATGTTAAGTTGCGAATTATCGTGAGTGGTGCTTGACCATTTGTATTAAGTTGTGACTTAATACGAGTGGTGCTCGGCCAATTTATGTTAAGTTGCGACTTATCGTGAGTGGTGCTCGGCCATTTGTATTAAGTTGTGACTTAATACGAGTGGTGCTCGGCCAATTTATGTTAAGTTGCGACTTATCGTGAGTGGTGCTCGGCCATTTGTATTAAGTTGTGACTTAATACGAGTGGTGCTCGGCCAATTTATGTTAAGTTGGCTGGGTGATCAGGTCAGCCAACGGTTATCGATGTATACAAATAAGAGTGCCATGATGTGGAGTTTTCAAAACTCAATTCTTTGCAACATTGAATTCATTACACATTTTTTTTTGTCAGTAAAGAAAAAAGAAAGTATGTTGCGATTAGTTGTTTAAGTTGCCTTGTATTGGTCTTTTTAGAAATGGAAAATTTTTAGGTGCTGGATGTTCCATGTTCTTGGTATCGGGTTGCCATCCATGGTTTCTAGCACGTATGCTCCATTCCGGTGTGCCTCTATTACTTTATACGGACCCTCCCAAGTTGGGCCTAGTTTCCCTCTTGGTTGGGCGTGGCTGACTTCATTCTTCCGTAATACCAAGTCGCCCACTTTAAACGCCCTTCCTTTCACTCGTCTGTTATAGTATCTTTCTGTGTTAGACTTGTATCTTGCTTGTCTAACGCTGGCCAGTACGCATCTTTCTTCCAGTAGGTACAAATTGTGTCTTAGATCCTCTTTCGTCCTTTCAGTGCTGAAGGCAGAGACCCGTAGAGAGGTTATGGACAGTTCCGGCGGGAGCATTGCTTCTGATCCGAACACCAAGCTAAATGGTGTTTCTTGTGTGCTGGTTCTTGGAGTTACCCGGTAGGACCAAAGAACGCTTGGTAGCTCTTCCACCCAGTTGCCTTTGGCTTTTCCCAGTCTTTTCTTGATCCCATTTACCATGGTGCGGTTGGTTACTTCCGTTTGGCCATTGGCTTGTGGATGGGCAACCGATGTGAACTGCTGTCGGATTTGTCTTTCCTCACACCATCCACGAAAGGGGTTCTCAGCAAATTGTAGCCCGTTGTCACTAATTAGCACTCGTGGGGTGCCGAACCTAGTGAGTATATGTTTCCACATGAACTTGATGATGCTACATCCAGTTATGGAAGCTACCGGTTCCGCCTCTACCCATTTGGTGAAATAGTCCACCGCCACAATTAAGAATTTCACCCTTCCTGGAGCTTCTGGGAAAGGCCCGACAATGTCAATACCCAACTGGAAGAATGGCCATGAGCTTGTTATGCTTGTCAGGGGGGCTGCGGGTAGATTCTGTGTTGGAGAAAAAGTCTGGCATTCTATGCACCTGCGTGTTATCTCCATCGCGTCGGCGTGGATGTCGGCCAATAGAATCCCATTCGCAGGATTTTGCCCGTTAACGCCCTTGCTCCCTCATGGGCCCCTGGTAGCCCAGAGTGTATCTCGTTTAATGCGCGGCATCCTTCTTCTTTTGTTATACATTTTAGCCAGGGGGTCAAGTATCCTTTTTTGTAAAGATTCCCTTCAATTATTGCAAAGTTGGGAGCTTTGACTCGAATCTTACGAGCTTCTGTATCATCTTCTGGCAGGGTCCCATGCTGGAGGTATTCCATGAATGGAGTACTCCAAGTCGGCGGTTCTTTTGATGACACGTTGACATGTCTTTCCTTGATGCTGCTTTCATGTAGTACCTCGACCAACACCTTTTTGGTCAGATAATCGAATGACGTTGAGGCTAGCTTACTTAGGGCATCGGCCCGTCTGTTCTCTGACCGGGGGATTTGTTTGATTGAGAAGTTGTCAAAGGATTTTATTAGCTTTTTCACCGCTTCTGTGTATTTTTGCATTCGTTTGTCTATGGCTTCATATTGACCATTTATCTGGTTCGTCAGCAATAAAGAATCACTCAAGGCTGTCACTCGTGTCGCCCCATTTTCAATTGCTAGCCGAAGTCCTGCTAGCAAGGCTTCGTATTCTGCCTCATTATTTGATGTTCGGAAGTCAAAGCGTAATGCGTACGTGATCTCTTCACCTTGAGGACTATTCAAAATCAAACCAACCCCTGACCCTTCTTTTCCAGCCGCTCCATCGGTAAACAAAGTCCATTCGCATAACTGTTCCCTGGTGGGAGAATGAGCGGCAATCGATGTTTCTGTGGCTGGTTGGATGGGGATTTCAATTAAGAAATCTGCCAGCGCTTGTGCCTTGATGCCTATGCGAGGCCGGTAAGTGAGGGTGTGTTCTCCCAGCTCTATGGCCCATTTGGCTAGTCTTCCGGAATTTTCTGGTTTCAGGAGGATCTGCTTAAGCGGCTGACTGGTAAGTACTTCGATGTGGTGGGCTTGGAAATATCGGCGAAGACGTCTGGCAGCATGTACGAGTGCTAGGACCAATTTTTCGAGCGTTGGGTAATTGGTTTCCGGGCTTTGGAGTGCTCGGCTGATGAAATATACTGGGAGTTGTATATTATTTCTTTCCACTACTAATACCGCTGAAATGGCTTCATGCGATGCTGACAAATACATGGATAATGTTTCTCCTGGGATGGGGCTGGCCAGCGTGGGTAAGTTGCTTAGTGTTTGCTTAAGATTTTGCCAAGCTTCGTCAGCTGCCACTGTCCATCTGAATCCTTCCTTGTTGACTTCTCCTTTTAGCGTGTTAAAGAGTGGTAGGGCTTTCTCTGCTGATTTTGCAATGAAACGCCCTAATGCTGTTAACTTTCCATTCAACGTCTGCATGTCTTTCAATGTGGCTGGAGGTTTGGTTTCGAGGGCATCTTGTACTTTAGCAGGATTAGGGAGTATACCCTGATTTGTCACGTAATATCCCAAGAAATGGCCTTCCTCCACCCTGAATACGCATTTCGCGGGGTTCAGTTTCATCTTAGCATGCTCTAATGTTTTTAATGTCTCTTCTATGTCTGTTATCAATGTAGTTTCTTCCAAGATTTTGATTACCATATCATCGACATAGACTTCGATGTTTCGCCCAATTTGATTGCGGAATAAATGGTCCACCAACTGCTGGTATGTTGCGCCTGCATTCTTTAGTCCAAAAGGCATTTTCCGGTAGCAGAATGTTCCTCGATCAGTATAGAATGCTGTTTTCTCTTCGACCTCTTTTTTCATTTGTATTTGGTGATAACCCTTATATGCATCTAGAAAGCATTTCCACCGAAAACCTTGAAGTGATTCAACTTTTTGATCTATCTCTAGCAGGGGATAGCAATCCTTGGGACAAGCTTTGTTTAGGTCTGTGTAGTCTATACACATCCTCCAACTTCCATCACTCTTCCTGACCATTACCGGGTTAGCAATCCAGTCAGGGAAAATGGCTTCCCTTAGTATTCCTGCTGCAACTAATTTGGTCACTTCTGTATTAATTGCCATGTTTCGCTCACCTACTTGGCCCCTCTTTTTCTGCTTGATTGCCTTACTTCCTGGTTTAACGTTTAAACTGTGCTCTATTACTTCTCTGTCTACTCCCACCATATCTGCGGGCTCCCATGCAAACACATGTTTATATTGTTTAAGGAGAATAATCACCTTCTTTCTCGTAATTGTGGACAGACTGGTGCCGATGCGGATCAGTTGCTCGGGGTAATCTTGGTTAATGATCTCTTGGTCATTTGATCCTTCCGTCCTGGCTTTCTTGACTGGTCTGATGATATCTTTTGGTTGCATCACTTGACAACAGCTCAGAGTCTGTGGGCTTGTGGCTAGAACGCAGGCTACCCCATTCGGGGTTCTGAATTTCAAGAGGCCATGTACTGTGGATGGTACCGCCCCAAACTTTAGTAGCCCTGGCCTTCCTAGAATCATATTATGTTCTGAGGGTGCTCTTACAACTACAAATTCGATGAGTGATGTTTTATGGAGTTTTCCATCGAAACTTTTCAACGTGAATGGCAGAGAGATGGTCCCAATTGGCCATATGCTATGACCAGTGAATCCTACGAGTCGTCCTCTAGCAGGCTTTAGTTCTTCCTTGATGACTTGTGGCAATAAATTAAAACAGTGTTCGTGTATGATGTCGGCAGCACTTCCGCCGTGTACGTATACTCTATGGATCTTGATGTTTTGAATATATCCGGTCAGTACCAGAGGGTTATCTCCCTGCCAGCTTTCAGGTCTCGGGTCATTAATTGAAAAACTTAAGTTTAGGGGGCCGTCGTCGCAATGTGTGCGTTCTCCGTTGGAGCGGTCATATCGCTTCTGACTAGTCCGGATAGCTAGAATCTCGAGGGTCTTTCCTCCGGCCTTATTGTCCTTCCTTCCTCTTTCAGCTTTTCTTTCCGCTTCAAATTGTTCTCGTAATCTTTTTGCTGTTTCCACCAGGTTACCTTTCAAATTTTTCTCTTCCATTTCTTTCTTCAGCATGGCACAATCGATGGTGTCATGAGCCCTGCTCTTATGGTACTCGCAATATCTTTGTCTACTGTCTAGCGCTTTACTCGTGGTGGATTCTTTAACCGCGTAGATGTCTGCCTGTCTGTTTCGAGGTTCTTCCCGGTAGAGTGGGTTAAATCGTCGTGCAGGTCCTCCTCCCCTTGGAGGGAGATTGAAATGGTCTTGGTGGCGGCTGTGAGGGTAGCGGTCGTGTCGCTTGTGTTGGCCGTCGGTTGTTGCTTTGAGGTACTGTTGTTTCTCCGCTGTACCTTCTTCCTGTCTAAGGAACCTTTCGACTCGCTCCTTCAACTCGTGTCGGGTTTGCGGTGGTCGGCCTAGGAATTTTCGGGATAACGGTCCTGGTAACAATCCCCAAGTGAACGCTCCCGTCACCATGCGGTCGTCCTGTCCCGGTACATCTAGGGTAACTTTGTTGAATCGCTTGAAATAATCTTTCACAGACTCGCCCTCTCGCTGTTTACAGCCCATTATAGCGTGGTTATCGCCCCTATATTTGCGTAGTTGCATGAAATTTGTGAGAAACAGTTGTTTTAATTGTTCGAAATTGTATATGCTGTTTGGTGCTAAGCTTTTGAACCATGCGCCCGCGTTGCCGTCCAGCGTTGTCGGGAAATACGTGCACCAAAAGCGTTGATCTAACTTCAGCGAGGTCATGTGCCATTCATAACTATCAATGTGGCTGTCCGGGCATGTGGTTCCATTGTATACCTTCAACGTTGGGAGTTTGGCAGTACTTGGGATCTCGTAATCCAAGAGCTCTTTGACAAAAGGAGAGCGTGGTGCGGTGATTGTTGGAATTGGGTTCAATGTTTGGGGTTGAAACGATTGGTAGAATGGCACGAACGGGTATTGTGGCATCATGTAGGTTGTGTTTTTTATTGGGGCAGTAGGGAAACTGTTAACGTAAAATGGAGGTGGGGTGAATTGGGTTGGAGGGGTGGAGACGTTTACAAAGAAATTTTGTGGTACAGTGGGTGTCGGAGTTGGGGTTGATGGTGTTCTTGAAGCAAACAGTGGTGGTAAAGGTGGTAAGAAACTTGCCGAGACCGGGATTGATGTGGGTGTTCCCGCCGTTGTTAGAGTGACTAATGGAGGTGGAAATAGCGATTGTGTTGCCGTTGGTTTTTTGTGGAGGAAAGGGTTAACATAAGGTAGCGACGGCGGCATCAGGGTTGGCATCGGGGTCTGCCATGGTGAGACGGTTGTGATGGACGATGCTATCGTAACTATTTGTGGTGCAGTCGCCGGAGTGGGAGGTGTCACGGCTCCTAAGGACGGCATGGGTCGTATTGGACTTCTCTGGGCATCGTCCTGTTGACTTCCAAATGGTGTTGCCATTCAAGATTGGGAGATTGTAGTTCTATACTTCGTCACACAAGCGGATGGCGCCAATGATGCAAACTCTTGTCTCAGACAGATCCTTTGGACGCTGGAATCCTCGACCTGAGCTCACAACAATAAAGAAACAGGGTCAGACGCACTCCGGGAGGCGATCCCGGGAGGGCGCTCCGACTGTTAAGTTAGCACGGTGGTCGGAAAGTATGGAGAGAGAGTACGGGAAAAGGTAAGTGAAAGTGGTAATGCGATGATGATCTCACCAAGGGCGTGATCATCATATACCGTTATACCTGCGAGGGGACCACTTGTCAGTTGGTAGCGGATCTTTACCTTATTGGTCGATCGTCTGGCGCTGACTGTGATTGGTTCATTCATCTGGCCAGGTGGTAGCTCGGGGACCACCTGATTCGTTCGTGTCTAAATGGTTCGCATGATGACCGTTACAGGGTGACGTGCTGTTCTAGCATTGGTACATGTGGCAATCAACCATTTAGCGACTGTCGAATCGGATAAGATCCAGCCAGGCCTCTGGCGGCTGGCTGTCTGTCTGAATGCTGGCGAGTCGTGCCGTTGGCATGCTGGTGGGAAGCTATGCGTAACCGTATGATATACCATAAATATATATATATATATATATATATATATATATATATATATATATATATATATATATATATATATATATATATATATATATATATATATATATATATATATATATATATATATCATTTTTACTTATGATTTGGCAATGCTACATGTATACCTTCTTTTTAAGAACCCTTGGAACCCTTCAAATGTCTGTCTTTGTTCTATTTTGGTCACTGAAACAACGATCAAGATTTTAGTGAGAAAACGAATTTGATCACATAGATAACCTATAATTAAGTTTCAAGAACATCGACTAAGGGATGTTTGTATTTAATATTAAAAAATTTGTGTGTTGGAAAACCAAACTTAACATACACCATTTAAGGGCCTTCGTTCTAAACCTCTTGTGTTACGTCAATGTTGAAGAGGAGATACACACCGACAATAGTTTGTTAGGGATATGGGATTTGGGCTTTCTTGTATTTCTTGTTGAAGTTATCCCACCATCTATCCATAATGTTTATTATTGTATTCCCAACCAAATATGGGATGTCTGGTTGATGCTTATAGCCTTCTCACCGAAATTTACAAAGTTCATAAAATAGTGTTTAGGGAATTGGGTAGGATTACTATATATATTGAACATCGATAGGGACAAGTTTCCTAAGTGGTTTCTAGAAGTAATGGATGTTTTAAAAGGCACTGAAGTTGATGTTAAAATGGATGATGATGAAGCACATGTTACAAAGGAAGTTCATGAAGTAGAGGTGCAAGTTCACGAAGTTTAGGTAGAAGTGGAAGTTCAACAAATGCAGTAAGAGGTGAGACTAGAGGTTGGGAAACCATTTTGTATGGCTCATTTAGAAATGTGGTACATTGGATTATATCGAGTAAACATGTGTGCGTGTATAAGTGATTTAATATAGAAAAATATTGTACTTTGTAAAAACCATTATGTATTTATCTTTTATTTTAATAGTATGTTATTTATTGTGAAAATTCAAAATGAATAGCAATGCACTCTATTAGCAATGTAAAAGATACTAATGTACTTTATTAGCAATGTATTTTATTACCAATATAACAATCTACTTTATTTGGTGTGGAAATTCAAGAAAACAGCAATGTTTTTTTTAGGCTATGTATATAATAGCAAGGTACTTTTTAGGCAATGTACTTAATTTAGTGTGAAAATTTGAAATAATATTGAATTTGGATCGGTTTTTGAAATAGTGGTAGCTGTTGGGGATGAATGATAGACAACGTATAGACACCGTATATGTATATATACAGTTGTATTGTATTTATTTATTTAGGCTCCTTTGTTTTGTATAGTCTAGCCCATCTTTGTATAGCCCATCCTAAACCCTATGTATTTTGTGTATATATTGTTTAATGAATGGAGGAATATGTATGGGAAAATAATCCTTAACATGGTATCAAGCTTTTTCTAAAAAAACCCTACGGCCAATTCCTTCATTCCTCGCCTCTTTCTCCTTTTTTCTTCTTCTTTCTCTCACTTCTCATGGCAGAATCCTCCAACACAAAAATCGAGAACGCATATGGCATTGGTAACATCAAGAATGATGTCCCCATTGTTCTAGATCTTGAACGGCTTCGCATCTCGATTCCACCAAGGATAAACTCGATGATGCCAATTGGCTCCGTATGAATTCCATGGTTAAATCATGGATCTATGCCACATTATCTCAACCCCTTCTGAACACGGTTCTTAAATCTTCTTCTACTGCTAGAAAAATGTGGCTCTTGAAAGCCTCTTCAGAGACAATCGAGATGCTAAAATCATACAATTGGATAATGAGCTTCGCAACATTGTCATGGATGACTCCAACATCACTCAATACTATGCCCGGATTCAGACCATATGTGATGTTCTTAAGAGTATTGGATCCACCGTGCCTGAGAAGAACATTGTGACCTATCTCGTTAATGGTCTCTGTCAGAAATTTGCTCCTGTTGCCATCATGCTACGCCATAAAAGTCCCTTTCCCAACTTTATGGAAACCTGATCTATCATTCTTCTTGAGGAACAACAAATGTGCATGCCTCTCGCCGGTATGTCAATGAATCTCATGGCGACAACACGTCTTCCCCAACCGTTCTTAATGCCCAATCACTCCAACAATAGGAACAATAATCGTGGAGGCAGAAATGGCGGTCGCGGAGGTCGAGGTGGTGGTCGCAATTCTCACGGTGGCAGATCCGGTGCCAAGACGGTGGTCGACAGGGGCCGAATGGTGGCCGGCAAACTCAGTTTCAAACCGGCCAGTCTAGCGGCGCCGGTGCCTGGGTCTGGTGTCCGTGGCCTTCAGCGCAGCAACAAGGGCTATTTCCGTCTCCTTTTTCGCCTGCCATGCCTGCTCCTACCTCCCCTCAACAGCCCTTCGGTCAACAGCACAAAATGGCCGAGTAACAGCCCCACTTCGTTCGGTTTTAGGCAACAGCCGCCAACAGCTTTCTATGGTCAAACCGGGCCGACTCCTGGTTCTTAGTTCAACATGCAGCATGATCAAGCCACCTCCCTTCCTCAAGCTTTCAGTACCATGAACCTCAATGATTCGGGCAATGCTGACTGGTATATGGATTCGGGTGACACATCTCATCTTCACGCCGATGCAGGTATACTCAAATCTATTAGCGATAAAAGCATTAATTTAACTTCAGTTTTATTCTGGGATGGATCACGGATTCCGATTACTCATACGGGTCACACAACCCTTCCTTCTGATCCTTTTCGTACCCTTTATCTTAACAATCTCCTCATTACTCCAAAAATTATTAAAAATCTTGTTTCTCTCCATCAATTTACTCGTGATAATAACTGTTCCATTCAATTTGATGCTTTTGGTTTTTCTGTAAAGGACTTCAAAACCAAGCGAACCCTCCTCAGACGTGACAGCTCGGGTGACTTGTACCCGATCACCCTCTCCTCTCCTCATGCTCTTGCGTGTGTTAGCTCTTCCACGTGGCATCAACGACTCGGACATCCCGACCACAAAGTTTTTAAATTTTTGCATTCTAGAAAGTTCATTAAATGTAATGATAAACAGTCTTCTCGCTCGTGTCATGCTTGTCAACTTGGCAAGCATGTTAAGTTGTCTTTTGATTTGTCTATTTCTAATATTTCTTTTTCTTTTGAAATAATACATTATGATATTTGGACTTCTCCTTTACTCAGTCATAGTGGCATTCAGTAATATGTTGTGTTTCTTGATCAGTTTACTCATTTCGTTTGGGGTTACCCTCTTAGACAAAAATCTGAAGTTTTCTCTAAATTTCTGCACTTCAATAATTATGTCTCAACTTAGTTTAAAGCCAAAATCCAAACGTTTCAATGTGATAACGGCCGGGGGGGGGGGGGGGAGGGGGGGAATTCCATAATCATCTCTTTCAACAATTCTGTGCTTCTCATGGCATGCATATGAGATTTTCGTGTCCTTATACATCCCAACAAAACGGGAAAGCCGAGCGCATCCTTCGCACCATAAACAATGTGGTTCGAATCCTTCTTTTTCAAGCTCACCTTCCACCCACCTATTGGGTTGAAGCTCTCCACATGGCCACTCATCTTTTAAACATCATCCCATCCACCACCATTAAAAACACTTCCCCATATTTCCAACTCTTCCGCAAACTCCCATCTTATTCACACCTGCGTGTGTTCGGTTGCTTGTGGTTCCCTCATCTCAACAATATCAACAAACTATCTCCTCGATCTACTTCGTGCATCTTTCTTGGCTATCCCTGAAATCACAAAGATTTTCGATGCCTCGACCTTGCTACTAAAAAAATTATCATCTCCCATCATGTTACTTTCGATGAAAGTGTCTTCATGTTCTCTTTTACTTCATCCAATCCTTCCACCACATATGATTTTCTCGATCTCGAGGATCATAACCCCATCCGCTCTCGCTTCCTTTTCCAACCCACCACCACAACTGACACCCCACCACCCTCGGCTACCACTACCGAATCCCCTCCACCTCCGCCGGTTCCTCCTTCCGGCGCTGCCACTCCCGATGCCTCGCCATCATCTGTGCCTACCTCAACGGCTTGACCTCCTCCCCCGAGTGCCACTTCCACCCATCTTATGGCGACTCGTCTCCATCATGGAATTGTTAAACCCATTCAGAAACTCAATCTCCACACTAACTCTACCTCCCTTATTCCTTCCAACTATTCTTAGGCTTTTTGTGATCCTAACTGGTCTAATAGTATAAATGATGAATTTAATGCTCTTATTTCTAATGGTACTTGGGTTCTTATACCTCGGCCTCCAAATGTGAATGTCATTAACTGCATTTGGTTATTCAAAAAGAAACATAATGCTGATGGATCACTTGCCAGATATAAAGCTCGGTTGGTTGCTAATGGGCGTAGTCAACGCCCAGGTATCGATTGTGATGAGACTTTTAGCCCGGTTGTTAAAACGGCTACCATTCGGACGATGTTAAGTATTGATGTCTCTCATCATTGGCCGGTTCATCAGTTAGATGTGAAGAATACGTTTCTTCACGGTCATCTCCAAGAGACCGTTTATATGCATCAGCCTCCAGGTTTCCGCGACTCACGTCGTCCGGATCATGTGTGCCTCCTCAAGAAGTCCCTATACGGCCTCAAGCAGGCCCCCGGGCGTGGTTCCACTGGTTTTCGCAGTTCATTGTACGATATGGCTTTGCTCATATCCGCTCCGACACGTCTCTATTTATTTATCGACAGGGCTCTCATACTGCCTACCTCCTGCTATATATGGACGACATTGTCGTTACAGCCTCGTCCACATCTCTTATGCAGCAGATTATTACCACGCTTCGTTCAGAGTTTGCCATGTCTGATCTTTGCTCTTTGAACTACTTTCTTGGTATTGTAGTTTCTCGCACTCCGCATGGCATGTTTTTGACTCAGTAGAAGTATGTCACAGAGGTTCTTCAACGGGCAAATATGCTCAACTGCAAACCGGCTCGTACCTCTGCAGACACCTCGGCTAAGTTCGACGGTTCAGGACCTCCTGTTGTTGATCCGACTTTATACAGGAGCCTTGCAGGTGCTCTTTAGTACCTCACCTTTACCAGACCCGACATCTGCTATGCCGTTCAGCAGATATGTTTATTCATGCACGATCCCAGGGAGCCACACTTTGCCGCTCTCAAATGTATCCTTCGGTATCTTCAGGGCACTGTTGATCATGGTTTGCGTGTCTACGTCTCTACTTCGCGGGGTCTTACTGCTTACTCTGCTGCTGACTAGGCAGGGTTCCCGTGCACTCGACGCTCTACCTCCGGCTACTGTGTGTATCTTGGTCAGAACGTTCTCTCTTGGTCGTCCAAACGTCAGGGTACCATTTTGTGTTCTAGTGCCGAGGCAGAATGTCGTGGTGTTGCGAATGTTGTTGCCGAGACTAGTTGGCTTCGCAATATCCTTCGTGAGTTGTATTACTCTCCTCAGAAGACTACCTTGGTATATTGTGACAATGTCATTGTTGTTTATTTGTCTTCCAATCCTGTTCAGCATCAGAGAACAAAACACATTGAGATCGAGATTCACTTTGTCCCGGACAAAGTTGTGATTGATGAGGTTCGAGTTCTGCATGTCCCCTCTGCTTTTCAGTATGCCAACATCTTCATCAAGGGTCTACCTCTGCATTGTTTCTTGACTTTAGATCCAGTCTGAACGTCTGTTCTGCCACCCTCGTTCAGATTGCGGGGGGCTGATAGACACCGTATAGACATCGTATATGTATATATACGGTTGTATTGTATTTATTTATTTAGGCTCCTTTGTTTTGTATAGTCTAGCCCATCTTTGTATAGCCCATCCTAAACCCTATGTATTTTGTGTACATATTGTTTAATGAATGGAGGAATATGCATGGGAAAATAATCCTTAACAATGAAAACAATGGGCAAAAAATGATCGGGAAGAATAACGAAATTATTTTTTGATAAAAATGTTCCTTCAACAGCCACACGTCACATAATGCTGGACATAAAAGTCACGTCATCGTGCCAAAGGTTGTTACCAGTCACAATGACAACAGCTACATGTCATGCCATGTTGGACAAAAAAAGCCACATCATCTTTTTAAAAATTGTTGTCAGTCACAAAGACTGTATTAGGACAAAATAAAAGATGTTGATGACTGAAATAAGACAAAAAAAAAACTACAGGACTAAAGTAGGAAAAAAACAATAGTTATATGGAGTATTTAAACTTTTTCCCAATTTATATTGTATGAAGCATTAATCATTTAGACTTTAGATTATATATTTTCCATTAAACAAAGTTCAAGTTGAATCGCATTTAATTATCATATTATGTACCTCCTGTTGGGTTATTTTTGGCCCATGAGGAAGCCCAAACCCATTAGCCCACATATATATTGACTTTTTTTTTTTGGCCTTCATTTGTATCATGTGTGCAGATTCACTTCCGTGTGATTACATAGAGAAAACAGAGAGCAAAGATATTTTCTTTATTTTTCGGAGTTCTTGATACCCTGCAGTGTTTCATCATTTCCCGGAGATCCGTCGGTCCGTTTGCCTTGATTTTCGGACAGCGGCTTCCTAACATCCATAACGACATTCTGTGCGGTTGGCTTGTCCAGATCTGTTCCGGAGCATCGGGAATCGCTGCATCTGTTTGCTGCTGGACAGCAGCACTTATTTGGTGATATCTTTCATTTCTCTTTGTTGTTTGATTCCATATACTTGATGTAATTTGTTTCCAAGTATATGATGGTTATTGTATACCTCTAGTTTATCTAGAGAAGACTTTGTATTGCTCAAATATTGTGGTAGTGGATTTGAAGCGGCTCTAGTAGTCCCGTGGTTTTTTACTCTCGTTTTGAGGAGTTTTCCACGCTAAAATTCCGGTGTTATATTTTGGTTGATTGCTTATTGTCATTGGGGCTGATTAGATTGGTTATAAAACTGTATTGGGGCTGTTTTGGTTTTATCTAAAATACCTTATTTGTTATCATCCTCAAAGGTTCATTCAAGTCGGGAAAGTTTACTCAAACGAAGATTAATTCCGCAATTATTGTTTACCGTTTGTGGCTGCGTTTTTCCCATCAGTTTGGTATCAGAGCTATTGGTTCTTGTTATTTGGTTACTTGTTTGAACGATGGAAGATAAGAAAAGTAGGATGGTTAATTTGAATGGTTCTAATTATCATATTTGGAAAGGCAAGATGGAAGACCTTCTTTATGTGAAGGATTATTATGCGCCTGTGTTTAGTACGGATAAACCTGAAGATAAAACAGATGCAGAATGGAATATTTTGCACAGGAAAGTTTGTGGGTATATTCGACAAGCAGTTGATGATAATGTTTTGAACCATATCAGCGGGGAGACTCATGCTCGTACTTTGTGGAACAAGCTTGAGCAGTTGTATGCTCAGAAGACCGGGAATAATAAATTGTTCTTGATTAAACAGTTGATAGCTTTGAAGTACCATGATGGAAATCCTATTACAAATCATTTGAATTCTTTTCAAGGAATTATTAATCAGCTTGAAGGAATGGGTATCAAGTTTGAAGATGAGATACATGGCTTATGGCTCCTTGGCACTTTACCGGATTCTTGGGAGACTTTTAGGACATCATTGTCCAACTCTGCACCGGATGGTATTATCTCCATGGAATTGGCTAAAAGCAGTATTTTAAATGAAGAGACGAGAAGAAAGTCACAAGCTTCCTCTTCTAGTTCAGATGTCATGGTTACAGAAAACAGGGGGAGAAGTCAAAGTAGAGGTCCGAGTAACAAAGGAAAGCATCGTAGTAAATCCAAAGGAAAGTTTGCTGATTTTGAGTGCTATCATTGTGGTAGAAAAGGGCACACAATACGATTTTGCAGACATTTGAAAAAGGAAAACAAGAAGGCTAATTACAACCAACAAAAGAACAACCATAAGAAAGATGAAGGTGGCAATGATGGTGCTGAAGCTAATACTGCTACAGAAGAGTTCTTTATCTGTTGTGATTATGATATGGTTAACCTTGCACATGATGATTCAAGTTGGGTTATTGACAGTGGTGCTACGTGTCATGTGACATCACAAAGGGATTTTTATTCATCTTATACTCCCGGTGACTTTGGGACTGTTAAGATGGGTAATAGTGGGCTATCAAAGATTGTTGGCGTTGGTGATGTTTGTTTGAAGTTTGATACTGGGATGGAGTTGGTTTTACACAATGTAAAACATGTTCTAGATATTAGACTTAATTTGATATCCACTGGCTTACTTGATGATGATGGTTACCACAGCAACTTTGGTGATGGAATTTGGAAACTCACTCGTGGTTCTTTGATCGTGGCAAGAGGTAAAAGAACTTCAAAATTGTACATGGCACATCCACAGATCTCTAAAGATAGGGTCAATGCAGTGGTGAATACTGATATGACTAGTTTATGGCATAAGAGACTTGGTCACATGAGTGAAAAGGGTATGTCTCTACTGTTGAAGAAAAATGTGTTGATAGGTGTGCATGATGTTCATTTGAAGAAGTGTTCTCACTGTCTGGCGGGTAAGCAAAATAGAGTTTCCTTCAAGAGTCATACTCCCTCTAGGAAGGAGAATATACTTGATCTGGTACATTCTGATGTATGTGGTCCCATGAAGACTAGATCACTTGGGGGCTGCTTATACTTTGTCACATTCATCGATGATCATTCAAGGAAGGTATGGGTTTATATCTTAAAGTCCAAAGATCAAGTATTTGGTGCGTTCAAGCCGTTTCATGCCTTAGTTGAGAGGCAAACTGGGAAGAAACTTAAGTGTATTCGAACAGATAATGGAGGTGAATACATTGGTCCTTTTGATACTTATTGTAGAGAGCAAGGTATTCGGCACCAAAAGACTCCTCCAAAGACACCACAGCTAAATGGTTTAGCAGAACGAATGAACAGAACATTGACTGAGCGAGTTACATGTTTGCTCTCACATGCAAGATTACCTAATTCTTTCTGGGGTGAAGCTTTGAATATGGCAGTAAATGTTATTAATCTTACTCCCTCTGTTCCTTTGTCTTTTGATGTCCCTGACAGGGTTTGGAGTAACAAAGACGTTTCGTATCATCATGGGCGGGTCTTTGGATGCAAGGCTTTTGTGCATATTCCCAAAGATGAAAGATCAAAGCTTGATGTGAAGACCAAGCCGTGCATATTCCTTGGATATAGCCAAGATGAGTTTGGATACAGGTTATATGATCCAGTTCTGAAGAAACTTGTAAGAAGTCGTGATGTTGTATTTATGGAAGATCAGACATTGAAAGATATTGAGAAGATAAAGATAGTTCCTCAATCTACTGATAATCTTATTGATTTGGATCCGGTCTCTCCTCAACATCTTGAGCCACAGAATGAAGATAGTGTTCAGAATGATGAACAACATGGTACTGATGAAAATGAAGTCCCAGAGCAATCAGAGTTAGATGATGAGTTGCATCCAGATCTACCAGTGCCAGATATACCACCATTTGTCCCACTTAGGCGGTCAGCGAGAGATCGTCATCCTTCTACCCGTTATTATGCTGATGAATATGTTTTAGTCACTGACGGGGGAGAGCCAGAATGTTATACAGAAGCCATGGAAGATGAGCACAAAAGAGAGTGGGTTGAAGCTATGCAAGATGAGATGAATTCCATGCATGAAAACAATACATTTGAGTTAGTAAAGTTACCTAAAGGCAAGAGAGCTTTGAAGAACAAATGGGTCTACAAAGTGAAGATTGAAGAACATACCTCACGGCCTAGGTACAAGGCTAGGTTGGTGGTCAAAGGATTCAGTCAAAGAAATGGTATTGATTTTGATGAGATTTTCTCTCCAGTCGTGAAGATGGGTTCTATTCGGGTGATTCTTGGTTTAGCTGCTAGCCTTGATCTTGAGGTTGAGCAGATGGATGTCAAGACAGCATTCCTTCATGGTGATTTGGACAAGGAAATCTATATGGAGCAACCTGAAGGTTTTCAGGTTAAGGGCAAAGAAGATTATGTTTGTAAACTTCAGAAAAGTCTTTACGGGTTGAAGCAAGCACCAAGACAGTGGTACAAGAAATTTGAGTCAGTCATGGGGAAGCAAGGCTACAAAAACACTACTTCAGATCACTGTGTTTTCTACTAGAGGTTTGGTGGTGATGATTTCATCATTTTATTGCTTTATGTTGACGACATGTTGATTGTTGGTAAGAATGTAGAGAGAATTGTCCACCTGAAGAAAGAATTGAGCAAGTCTTTTGCTATGAAAGACTTGGGGCCAGCAAAACATATTCTTGGCATTCAGATTACTAGGGATAGATCTTCAAAGAAGTTACACATGTCACAGGAGCAATACATTGAGAAGGTGCTTCGTAGGTTCAATATGGATAAAGCTAAAGTGGTTAGTTCACCTCTTACTAACAACTTTAAATTGACTGATAAAGACTGCCCTTCTTCTAAGAAGGAGATTGAAGAGATGGATAGAGTTCCATATGCCTCAGCCGTTGGTAGCTTGATGTATGTAATGGTGTGTACAAGGCCTGATATTGCACATGCAGTAGGTGTTGTTAGTCGATTTCTATCAAACCCAGGTAAAAAGCATTGGGAAGTAGTGAAGTGGATTTTCAGATATCTACGTGGTACTTCCAAATTGGGTATAACTTTTGGAAAGGGGGAGCCAATGCTTGTTGGGTATACTGATTCTGATATGGCAGGAAACAAAGACAAGATGAAATCCACTTCTGGATATTTGATGACTTTTGCAGGGGGAGCTGTGTCATGGCAGTCAAGACTACAAAAGTGTGTTGCCTTGTCTACCACCGAGGCTGAATATATGGCGGCAACAGAAGCGTGCAAAGAACTATTGTGGTTGAAAAGATTTATGCAAGAGCTTGGCTTCATACAAAAGCGCTACATGGTTCTTTGTGACAATCAAAGTGCTATTCACCTTGCGAAGAATTCTATGTTTCATAAAAGAACAAAACATATCGATGTGAGGTATCATTGGATTAGAGATGCTCTTGAAGACAAGTTGTTTGAACTTAATAAAGTTCATACCGATGATAATGGTTCTGATATGTTGACTAAAGCTTTAGCAAGTGAAAAGTTGAAGATATGTTGCTCGATCGCCGGAATGGCGAACTCTTCCTCATAGGCAAAAAGGGGGAGATTTGTTGGGTTTTTTTTTGGCCCATGAGGAAGCCCAAACCCATTAGCCCACATATATATTGACTTTTTTTTTGGCCTTCATTTGTATCATGTGTGCAGATTCACTTCCGTGTGATTACAGAGAGAAAACAGAGAGCAAAGATATTTTCTTCATTTTTCGGAGTTCTTGATACCCCTGCAGTGTTTCATCATTTCCCGGAGATCCGTCGGTCCGTTTGCCTTGATTTTCGGACAGCGGCTTCCTAACATCCATACCGACATTCTGTATGGTTGGCTTGTCTAGATCTGTTCCGGAGCATCGGGAATCGCTGCATCTGTTTGCTGCTGGACAGCAGCACTTATTTGATGATATCTTTCATTTCTCTTTGTTGTTTGATTCCATATACTTGATGTAATTTGTTTCCAAGTATATGATGGTTATTGTATACCTCTAGTTCATCTAGAGAAGACTTTTTATTGCTCAAATATTGGTGGTAGTGGATTTGAAGCGGCTCTAGTAGTCCCGTGGTTTTTTACTCTCGTTTTGAGGGGTTTTCCATGCTAAAATTCCGGTGTTATATTTTGGTTGATTGCTTATTGTCATTGGGGCTGATTAGATTGGTTATAAAACTGCATTGGGACTGTTTTGGTTTTATCTAAAATATCTTATTTGTTATCATCCTCAAAGGTTCATTCAAGTCGGGAAAGTTTACTCAAACGAAGATTAATTCCGCAATTATTGTTTACCGTTTGTGGCTGCGTTTTTCCCATCACCTCCTTCATTAAGTTTTTTACCATCATCGCGATTATTTCCTCAATTTCATAACATATCTGAAGTGGAATGGACTTGTTTGACCGTAATTATTAAACATTTATTAGTTTAAAAGTAAATATATTCTGTTCCGCAATTACGATTCTCACTCATTAATTCTACAATGAGCATAGGAAATGACGCCTAACCGGCTGCTAGGAAATGTTCGACCGTGTCTCTATCACAGTATATATAGACATACAACACACGCAATCACATATACAACTACTAAAATGGCCCAAATCTCTTATTTTTTGTTGGTTTTTTCACTTCATTCTCTACGATTTTGTGTTGCAAGAAAGAATAACCAGATCACCAACTTAAACAAATTGATAGAGTCTAGAAGATCAGAGAATCCACCACGTGTCGAACCATGGACAGAAGATGATATATTAAACTTATCTCCACTTTATATTGTACAACAACAAGGGTCAAAACTCAAAAGAAGCAGACCGGATCGACAAGCTTCCAGGTCAACCAGAAGTCAATTTTGATCATTATTCAGGCTATGTAACAGTCGATGCGGACGCGGGAAGGGCATTGTTCTATTACTTCACTACGTCACCTATGAATTCTTCAACCAACCCTCTTGTCCTATGGCTCAATGGAGGTAATGTATCTATTTCGTTTCAATGTATGTTAAAAATAATATAGTATTATTTTCACACCATAAACATACCTAAATTACAGTAAAACTATAAGTAATGAAGCTATTCTACAGGGCCCGGATGCTCGTCCTTTGGATATGGAGCCATGGAAGAACTTGGACCCTTCTGAGTCAACAGTGATGGCAAAACACTCTACCGCAACGACTATGAATGGAACAATGGTAATGAAAGATCCTACATGTTGCACTTGTTACACGATACCAGACAATTTTTCTAGTGATATTTCGAATGATGAGGGTGTTCATGTCTTTTTCACATGCAAAATGTTGCCATTTTTGTTCCATTCGTGTATAATGGCCTAAACACTTGAATATTTTTATAGCGGCTAATGTGCTGTTTTTGGAGACGCCAGCTGGAGTGGGGTTTTCGTATTCGAATAGATCGTCAGACTACAAAATCGGAGACAATCAAATAGCTAAAGATTCCTACACATTTCTCATAAACTGGCTAGAAAGATTCCCTGAATACAAAACCCGAGATTTTTTTATTACAGGTGAAAGCTACGCAGGTCACTATGTACCTCAACTTGCCTCCCTCATTCTCTCTGAAAACAAGAAAACTAAGGGAACAATAATTAATCTCCGTGGGATTGCATTAAGTACTTATCATATAGATTCCAATGGACTAGATAGAACGAAACATGTTGTACTGCGTGTCAAATGCACTTAACTCGGACCGATGTCCAGGAGACAAAGATTGGAAATTTTTGTCCTACCCAAAATGGTGAAAACAAGGTGGGGCAGGGACTTGTGTATCCAAAAGACGTATTTGCCCTTCCCATCTGCATCATTAAAAGTAGCCTTAGAAAGATTGTCCGGTCATGATCCCGTGCATAAACGCCACGTAAGCACTACTACGCTAAATGGGTATGTCTTTTGAATGTGTAGATTGGGAATGCTTGGATAGATGACACTACTTCTTATCAAGGGATTTATGAATACTACTGGACACATGCCTTAAATTCTGATGAGACAATTGCAGGAATAAAGAAGTATTGTGACTACGCTACTGGGAATTTCTCAGATGAGTGCCACAAGTATGAAGGACAAGCAGGAAGTGAAATTGGTGAAATTGATATATTAAACATTTATGCACCACTCTGTGATGACAGCACACAAAAATCTGTCTCCACTGGATTTGTAAGTCTATAATTCTATTAAATAAGGAATATATATATATATATATATATATATATATATATATATATATATATATATATATATATATATATATATATATATATATATATATATATATATATATATATATATATATATATATATATATATATATATATATATATATATATATATATATATATATATATATATATATATATATATATATATATATATATAGCATGCAACTTTCAAAAACTGCCTATAGGGTTTCAAAAATTAGATAAAATGTATCCTACTAATTTAATTAAGAGCTACATGCAAGAAATAGGAACACACTTTTGTTTATTTGTTTTATTATAGCAGACTACTTTGCTTTTATTTATCATAGCATTGTACTTCCATTTTTGTTTTTTTATTAACACATTGAACTTTTGGTTTATTTCTTATTAGGACTTTGTATTCTCAAATATCTAGTTAGTTATAGAAGCGAATAGTGCTTTGTATATGGATAGGATTGCCATAATTGGGGAATAGATGTAGGATGCTACAATAAACAAAATAGAAGTACATAGCTAATTCTTGCAATTAGCACTTAATTAATTGGCCATAAAACTAATTATTGAACTACATTTTTAAGATATGATGTACTGAAACCAGGTCAAGAACTTTGATCCTTGTTCGGATGATTATGTCGACTCATATTTGAATCGGGCTGAAGTGCAAGAAGCTCTACATGCCCGAAATACCTCATGGTCACATTGCGGGTACCTTTTTTCTCTAAAAATAGGATGCATTTAATAAGCGAATGAATGAAAGCACGTTGTTATTTCTTGCATTTAACCCCTGATTCTATTGCAGCGCTGTTAGATGGACAGACAGCCCAACAACCATTCTCCCTACAATTACTCGGCTTATTGAGAACAATATTCGTGTGTTGGTATACAGGCAAGTCCACCTATTCTTCACTCAATTCCATTTTTAACTTAATTCGGGTGGTTATATATAGGTGTTTGCTTTTTATTAATACAGAAAAAATGACTTAATAGAGAAAATCAAGGAAATGAGGCTTCTCCCATTAAGTCCTAACTTTTTTACAAACCCATGCCCATTTATTTTCTCCTTGCATTTCCCAAAGTGTATGGTTAATTTTTAAAGGGTTAATAACATATAAGTCAATGTAGTTTGCCTAAATTCCGGTTTAACCACTATATTTTTTTTTGTTCCAACAAAACCACTCATACTTTTAAAAAATTCAATAATAACCACTATTCATTTTATTTATAACTTTTAAAGATCATTTTCATCGGAAGCTTATCTGAAAATTTTCATATCGATATTTGAAACAAATATTGGAACTCTATTGCAGTGAAAAATACACATAAAGTTTCCTACATGTGAATATTATCTTCTTAAGTGTAGCTTTTGTGCCATGTTGTGAGTGCACAAGGTGTCCAAGTGAATTCCACTAAATTTTAAATGCAATGGATCCTTTTGAAAATATGAGTGGTTTATATATATATATATATATATATATATATATATATATATATATATATATATATATATATATATATATATATATATATATATATATATATATATATATATATATATAGGGTTAGGATCCGGGAGGACTCTTCTCGTCAAATCATTCTGATAAGGGCAAAAACGTCAAAACGTCTTCCTTCGACGTGACGCAATCACGTGCGACGCACGTCCACGGAACAAAATATGAACTCGAGGATTTAAGTGAGTTTTTTTTCAACGTGATTTAAGTGGGTTTTTTTCTCTTTTTTTTCCTTTTTCGTTTTTTTATTTTTTTATTATTTATTTATTTAATTTCAAAAAAAATATTTTTTTTTTCAAATTTTTTTTATTTTCTATTATACTCGGTTTTTAGATTTTATTTTTTTTATTTTTTATTTTTTTTGAATGCTACAGTACTAGAATTTTAATTTTTTTTTGTTCTTTTTGTTTTTTTTTCATTTTTTATGTATCTTTTTTAATTTTTAATATTTTTTTAATCTTAATTTTAACGTTTTTTTTCGTATCTTTAATCTAATCATTTTGGATCATGATATTTTTAATCATAACGTTTTGGATCATGTATTTTTGGATCATAACATTTTGTATCATAGATTTTTTGCATCTTGAATCATAAGTTTTGAATCATTTTGACGTTATATGTTTTGTTTTAACTCGTTTTGGATCATAACGACTTTTGGATCTTGAATCATAACGAATATTGCATCTTTGATCATAAGTTTTGAATCATAAAACATATTTTGGTTTTAATATTTTTGGATCATATGTATTTTTTTGCTATTTTGATGTGTTTTTTTACTTAAAATATAAAAATGAACATGAAAAAAACCTTTTTTTTCAAATTTTTTTGTGCAAACTTACTAATATAATATCTACAATTATCCATTAAATTTTCATAATTTTTAGATTTTTTTTAATTTTTTATTTTTTATAATAATAAAAAATAAAAAAATATTTTTTTTCAAAATTTCATGATTGTGCTTTTTTTGTAGAGAATTAAATTTTAAAAACTTTGGTTTTTTTAGAATTTTTTTTTACCAAGAAAAAAAAGTTATGGCCCAAAAACTAAGCGGGGGAAATAAAAAAACCCAACAAACCATATGACGACAAGTGTCGCAATCTGGTGGGAGGTCTCGTTGCAATTACCATATTACCCTTATTAATTTGTATTATCCACCCAATATTTTTGATTTTTATACAAGTAGCCCCCCAAGCTTTTAAGATTTGACATTTTATTCACATTCAATCTTATCCACCCATTTTTCATAATTAAAAGCCCAGATTTTTCCTTACGGTTCTTACCGGATTTTGGGTTCCTACACGATCCTCCTTATATATATATATATATATATATATATATATATATATATATATATATATATATATATATATATATATATATATATATATATATGAGGGGTTTTTATAAAATATATATATATATATATATATATATATATTGCTTAAATTGGGCCTTTAATCATCAGCATAATTTATACACAAAAATAGAAACTTAAATTCAATTGATGACGAATTGCTAGTGGTGACACTGATGCGCGGGTCCCAGTAACATCCTCAAGATACTCTGTAAACAAGTTGAAGCTTCCAGTAGAGACAACTTGGCGACCATGGTACTATAATAAAGAGGTATACAAAATTTGAAACCAATTGAATAAAAAGCAAATAGATATATACAATAATAGTGAAATTTAACAAGTTAATTGATACTAAATATGTGATACAAGTTGGGGCTAGCCCACTTGGCTAACAAGGTGATTACTAACAAGGAGGTCATGGGTTCAAACCCTGGCACTAACATAACAAGGAGTAGTTTAAGAGTGGGGTAGGATAGATTTGCCGTTCAAAAAAAAAAAAAAAAAAAAAAAAAAAACTAAATATGTGATAGGTTGGAGGATATGTGGTCGGCTATAAAGGAGTTGTACTTACCACAGTAAGAGGTGCTGGGCATACAGTCCCAACCTGCCAGCCAGAAAGAGCGTTGGTGATGATTTCATCATTCCTTGAGGGCAAACTTCCTCCTTCTTTGAAGAATAATCCTTAAAGGTTATAACTAATTAAAAGTGAAAGTGGGGAGCATAAATAGAAGTTAGTTATGTATTTTTTTTGTAATCTCAGTCCGAATGGAAATATAATAATCATTTCTACTTTATTTTTCTTCCGTTTTGTATCAAATATTGTATCAATAAAGAATAAAACCAAACCAGATGTTTTGCTAGTACCAACATATTATAATTGGCATACAGTTCCAAGCTGCTAAGAAAGAGCACTGGTGATTGTGAGTGAGAACTTCCTCCATCTTTGACAGAATTACCTTAGATGCCACTGGGTAGTTGGTCTGAATAAAATAACAACAATAAGCAATGAATCCTGACCTTATTTAATTATTTTAAGGTGAAAATTTACCGATAAAATGAAGGGGATGAAACTAAGGAATGCATACACACAATTCTTTATCTTCCCTTTCCAACTCAAAACCTCAACAACCCCAGATCAACAAGTAAATTCTCAAACACCAAATTAAGAAATTTAAATTTACGTTGGTTATTTGTGTGCTGTGAAGTAGGTACAGCAAAGAAGTGGTGAAAATAAAGCCATAACCCATCTTTGTCATCTCTGGATTTCTATCTCTGCCACCACCGAAACTGATGTCATACAGCAGTTCTGGCCCTGCTCGATTGATAAAAGCCATATTGTAGGTTCTCATAGCAAAATAATAAAGAAAGGCAGGTGGGGAAGGTGGCGGTGGGGACCGTCGTTTATAGTAACGGTGGTGGATCTCTGCTCGGCGGAGTGGATAGTGGAGAAGGGAGCTATGTTGACCGTCGTTTCCGGTGACTGTGGCGGATCGCCGGACAGTGGAGCGGATCCTGGGGAAGGTAGCGGTGGTGACTTTCATTTCCAGTGACGATGGCGGGTCTCCGGCCGCTGGAGCTGATGAACGTATTGCTGTGCATAGCACCCGAATTAGGGGTGGAACTATTTTTTTAAAAAGTCAAACTTAGTATTGACTAGGGCTAAATGGGATAACCGAAATTGATATGACATTATCCAAATTCCAAACGAAATGGCATTATAATACTATCTCTAATATTATGTAATTGCCATGTTTTATTTTTTATTATTAGATTTTTTTTTTCATTTTATTAGATTTATATTACATCTTTATAACTAGGGTATGTATCAAACTCTACAAACCTTCCATACCATACTGTATAATGTGGTTTTGAAATTTTACGGAACGGTTTGTGGTTCATAATTTTTGCAAACTGAAGTATACAGTACGGTCTGCGATTTATAGTCACAAAATCACCGTTCAAACCGCACAGCATGATATATATATATATATATATATATATATATATATATATATATATATATATATATATATATATATATATATATATATATAGGATATATTAAAAACTGTAATTATTGTGTGGACGTACCGACCAATCAGAGACGAGAATCAGCCAAGGGTATATTGGTCAATTGATTTATAATTCAATTAATTAAATTTAATTCAATTCCTATAATTATGGTAATCTGATTCTATAATTATGGAATCCTGATAACCACTTTAATTGCCCTAGTTGTTATCGACATCATCACAGAATTTCTGCCACATTCATCAACATCACACCTCTGGTAACAAGCAACACCACCGGCCGATCTCACCTTCGACGATCTGATCACCGACGGATCTCTACCGCCATCAGCCTCCTATCACCAACAGTGGAAAGCGACTGCCACAACCTCCATTCTTTTGGACTCAAATACAGCAGCCACAACCTACATCCACGTCACCTGTCAACTTTCCGCCTATATCGTCGAAGTAGCCGGATGGGCCACTAGCCACATGACTGAAGTTCGACAGTGACTCCACCGGAATCGAATACGACACCCAACGCATTATCGGAATCATACTTTTTACCCTAAGAACGATCAGGTAAGCCTAAAACCACCATTGAAATTTCTTCCCGTGAGTGAAATCGAAACTATAGCTTTCAATGATGCGTGATGCGTGACAACTTAACTAATGGGTTTTGAATTAATTTGGCATATAAACCAACAATTTGATTCTTTTTGTTGAACCAATTTGGATTGCCTACAAGGTGTTTGTTAAATTGTCTCAATGAACTGATGAGTTATTGCTATATTCACCCTCACTACACCTCCTTCTTTCTTATCAATTACATGATTTGCAGGTTGTGTTCGTTGGTAGGAGATGAACAGAGGTTTTCAAATTCCGAAGGTATTCATCTCAAATCAACCTATGTTCTTGGACCTGTAACTCGATTTCAAGAATGAATGATGGTACATATTCATCTTATTCTCATAGAATGTTGTTTATGTTCATCCCATTTTGGTAGAATATTCTGTTAGAATAAATTATTTGAGAGTAGAGTGTTTGAGACATTCTCTAAGAATAAATTCTCTTTTTATTATTGCACCACCACCGGTTCACCATCAAGCCAAACTCTCAAACCCCTTCTTCGATTTCTTTTGGTAATGGAAACACGTACATGGGATCAATGTTATGGAGAGATAGCTTGACATTCTTGCAGATTCTGGCTAATGTTGTGTAATTAGTATATACAACAAAATATGTATCATTCTAGTTGAATGTTTCTGTATAATTTTGTAATTCTGGGATCAATGTTATGGATTATTCTAACATGTGAGAATATCATTCTGATGTTGCAGGGTAATTCTTTGTGCATTCAAAACACATGAGAAATCCAGAAGAAGCCCTAAAGTTTGATTTCAAGGCAGTTATTTTGATAGAATGTAATTCTTATAGAATGTCATTCTGTTTTGTATATTAGATTCTAGTATGTTGATCTTGTAATTTTGATGTTACACAATACAATGTAAATCTGATTCTGTATGATTTTGTAATTCATATAAGCATGATTTTATAATTCATTCTACCAGAATGTTTAACTTATTTTCAAAATATGCAGTAACATTATTTAAGAATACTAGTCATTCTAATGTATGCTTTTGTAATTCATTCTAATAGAATGTATACGATTAGAACTTAGAATAAGAACTGAAATTAATAATACAATTTTATTAGAATTGTAACAGATCCAAAGTATGAATATACAAATAAAACTGAATTCGAATTTGAAATTAAAATTTAAATCCGAAATTTGAAACCATAAAAATCTCACATTCCATAACTGAAAAAATATAAAAAGTTCATATTACCCTTTAGAATGATATAATTGGAAAGTTGATATTTTTTACTTAAAAAAATCAATATTCTGTTATTAATTACAACAAATGATGACTATAATTCTACGCACCAGATTTGTCCTTACATCTACACAATAACTGTGGTTCTTACCTAGCCCTATATATATATATATATATATATATATATATATATATATATATATATATATATATATATATACACACACACACACACACACACACACACACACACACACATATATATATATATATATATATATATATATATATATATATATATATATATATTAGAAAATAGAAAATGTTTTCCCAAACCAAAATGATACTAAAGAAAGGGATATAACTTGAAACCTTTTAATGACGAAACTTTTATATAGTTTAATTTGTTAAACATAAAATGATAAAGTTTTGAAACAAGTGTTAACAAAAAGTGTGTAAGTTGAAACTTTCATATAAGAGAAAGGGGCTAAAATGAAAATTTTGAATTATAGTCTATAATCACTGCTAACACACTTCAGATTATTGAAAAACTCATATCTAACATTTTAATATAAGGCCACACCTCTTCCAATTCCAACATCATTTTCATCATGCAAAATTTTAAAAAACGATTTGCTTAAGTAAAACAAGTTAGCTAGAATGTTTGTCATCATTTGATGAGTTAAATGGCCAGGTATGTTCATTTAGTACTATTACAATATTTTTGTTTTTATAAATCACATATTAATATTTATATGTATTGATTAGGCTAATGATATTTACACAAAAATTACACCTCAAGATGACGATATTGAAAATACTTACTTCATTAGTGACACATCAAAATTTGAAATCGATAAGGTTGATAACGCCTAGTAATATTAAGTATTATAGTCGTTATTGAGCCGTGTTTTAGTTAGTTTATCCTTCTTAATTGACTAATATCACTTATTTTGTGTCAAAGTGCTTGGAAATGTGTAAATACAGGGGTTTTGTGCAATTTGGAGGAAGTTCCGAAGCAAAACGAACAAACAAAGCAGATCAGGAAGGATTAGCGACGCTAACTCTCCTGGTTAGCGCTGCTAATATGCCAAGGCGGGATAATTATCCGTTTCGAATTCAGAAAGCGCGAAGGAATGTTCTAGATTCAACACTAGCGCCACTAACCGTTAGAGTTCGCGACGCTAGTGTCCTAAAGAGATAAAAGTCAGCGTTTTGAATTTCAAACCCCGAGAAAACGGGATCTGGATGAGGGCCGCGCCTCGAGAAGAGCCTGGCCGTGCCTCGGGACCCCAATTTTCTACCACTATAAATACCGGACCCACGTACGACTTTAGAGGCATCCCGTGGCATCAAGGAGGGATCCGGAAGGCTGATTTCGTGATTTTTCTCAGTTCCATTTGTAGTTTGGTTAGTTAATTGGTTTTTTCTATTATTTTAACAACTCGATATCGATGTATTCCGCAATTAGAATTTCCGTCGATTACTCGATGTTTTTGTTTAACTTAATTGAGTAGTTCTCTGATTTTGTTACTCAAATAGTTGGTAGTTTAGATTTGGATATTTGATTGTTTGGTTTTGGATTTGAGTTTGGTTTTGATTTATAAAAGTAATCATTCGGTTGTTTTATCGGTTTCTCGATCTGCAATCAAATCTGTGTTTTGTTTGGTTTTTGTTTAAGTTTGGTTTGTTCCCACGTGTTGTTGATCCGCCGTCTATAGAGTGACACTATAGATCGGTTTATCGACACAAAGTGCCAACCACAGACTCCACGGTTCGACCCTTACTTGCCGCTAGCTAGTGAGCTGTAAGGTATAAATTTAGTAGTTTTGACCGCATCGACGACTACGACGTGTCAAAGATATCAACTTTTAGATTTATTAGTATCGTTATTAATCGATAAGGCTACTAGCATCTCATAAATTAGTAATTGCAGGTATTCAGTTCTCGTCAACAATTAATAGACTGGGTGCAAAATATGTGGCGTCGACTTGGTTACATTATCATAATAAAAACATCCTCCGGTAACTTAAATATTTTCATCCGTACGATCGTGGTGGTACATGCAAAAGTAAAAAAAATATCCACAGAAAAATATTGGTACCAAAAAGTAGATAGTTAATTCGCATTGAAAGGCAAGTATTCATGGAGAAATAACCTACTTGTTCACTCAAAAGACGCAACACTAGTTCCAGTGCCTCATTTTCTTGTCTGTGAAGTCCCGTGTTAAGTCAGCTTATCAGCAAGTCAAGTGATATGCAGATCAGTGGATTCCTAGGGAGCATTAGGCTAGTCAAAGGCTTGATTTCAAATGGGACGATCTGAGTTAGACAACAACTGGTTGGGAGCTACTTCCACTTCCCTGATGTGTCCATGGCAAAGAGAAACCAGTTGGCACACGTATTAGGCAATGTCACTGAAGGGTTCTATGCAAACTGTAAACTTAAATCTCTTAAGTTCACATGCAACCTAATAAGGATCTATGTTTTCACTATTGAAACTATAACTAAGAACATAATGTACAAATCAAAATTTTATTCCAAAGACAGTTTAGAATTTTATACCTTCAAAGCTTTGGAATCAAGCACCACAAAAGTCGTGCCTCTAATGGTTCACACCTAGAACCAAGCAAGCAAGAAACAAAAAAGAGAGGAAGGAAGAGAACTCCTTAGAGGTCTGATTTAGAGGGTTATGGAGGCCTCTATTTATAGCCCAAAACTGATAAGTCATATGACACATAACTGCCATATTTGAACTCTTGATATGATAAACCTTTTATCATACCAGTCAATTCACTTAGCATTACCATAAATAGTCAAAACTCCCATATATGTATACACACACACACACACACACACATATATATATATATATATATATATATATATATATATATATATATGTTGAAAATACAATAACTGATCTCCACGAATAAGGTTTTTAAGCCGATTACTGTGTAA